>JAOVVG010000051.1:2434872-2447143 GCA_028566375.1 Leptodoras nelsoni | reverse complement strand
TAAATAGTCATGAAAATAAAGAAAATGCATTGAATGAGAAGGTGTGTCCAAACTTTTGGCCTGTACTGTATATACAGCATAAATCATTTAAATAATAAATATTAGAAAAGAAAGTAAGAAAAGATTGTTTACAGGTGAGGCAGTGTGCAGCCATGTTGTTTTGATATCACTTTCTGAACTCAGAAGAACCGATTTGATATCACTTTCTGAACTCTGAGAGAGTGAGCGTGAGAGAGTGAGCGTGAGAGAGAGAGCATGAGTGAGAGAGAGAATGCTGTTATACTGAATATTAGCGTGGCGGTGAGTCAGTCATAAGCACAAGGCTTATGATTTGTTTCTTTATTTGTTTATCTCCAACACAAATACTACTGCAGCTGGACTGGGACTAGACACAAACATTTTACTGCACTGTAGTTTACTACTTTGTATAGGTCTACACGTTACCACAGAAATAAGTTAATAATAAATTTGACAAATGAAATTGAATACATTAACTCAAATATTGTTTGTGGAAATATGTTCGTCTTTGCAGTGCAAAAGTTTGTTATAATCTAAGATAGATGATGATGTTAATACAACAAACCTGTAACACAGAGTAATACATGTAATGTTAAAGGTCCCAGTGCTGGTATACTCCAATATCAGCACTCATGGAATGCCTCTTTCCAATCAAATTACTTGAATTAATAGTTGTATAAACACAAACCCCATTTCCAGAAATGTTGGGACACTTTCTAAAAGTGAAATATAAACTGAAATTCACTTAAAGCTTTATTTAACAAGCAAAAGGATATAGACAATGAAACTGAAACACCTGTCATTTTAGTGTGGGAGGTTTCGTGGCTAAATTGGACCAGCCTGGTGGCCAATCTTCATTAATTGCACATTGCACCAGTAAGAGCATATATGCAGATCACCGATGTGGTGGGGACAGATGCACCCCCATGCCATCACAGATGCTGTTTTTTTTGCAGTTTTCATTAGTAACATTCTGGGTGGTCTTTTTCATCTTTGGCACATAAAATCCAGTGTTTGTTTTTTCCCCAAAAACAAGCTGAAACTTGGACTCCTCTGACCACAGAACACGTTTCCACTGTAATTTGGTCCACCTCAGATTATGACAGTTCATGACATGAAGTCAGAATGTCAGAAAGGCCACATGTCTGTGGCCTTTACACACCAAGATTTCCTGTGTCCCTGAATCTTTTCATGATTATTATGTACTATAGCTAGGTAAAGACCTAAATTCTTTGCAATCCCATGCCCATTCTTGTTTGCTAAGACTAAGCCTTTGGTGGACACTCCTTTTGTACTTTGTATCTTTGTATCTACCTTTGTATCTTGATGACCTCACATTTCTTGTCTTATTTTGCCTCTGTCCCAACTTTTTTTTAGTGTGTTGCAACCATCAAATTCTAACATTATTTATATTTAACAAAAAGATTTGAAAATCTTGAGAATCAGACAGTGACCACAGATTGAAAATCTTTTTTTGTCCTTTTGTCTGTTAAATAAAGGTTCATGTGAATTAACAGATTTCAGTTTTCATTGCATTTTTAGAAAGTGTCCCAACTTTTTGGAAATTGGGTTTGTAATGGTATATAAATAACATTTGTAATCGTGCATTTTGTGCCCACAGTGACGAGCAGGCTTTTGACACTTCTCTTCCTAACCTGTATCTTTCTGCACATTACCACTTTCTGGATTCTTTGTGCATATTATTAGTACTATACCTATATTGGATGCCATTTTTGCAGTCAGTTTAAAGAATTATATTGGCCATATTAGAAAAGAAACACTTAATAAAAGCCATGGAACTGGGATGTCATGTTTCTCTTTATGCAATGGGACATGTCTAACCACCTCAACCAATCAGCATTTACCTGAAAGATACACATAGCAGTCGTAGATAGCAGTCAGTGCAGCTGTTCATACAAAGCTTACCCATAAACATCCTTTGCTCTTGTAAGTCTCAACACAGACGTATAAACCAGCCTTAACAGAGGAGACGTCTGTAGACGTATCCTGGACCACTCTTCCACTCCATTATATTATCAATACTGTACTCTTAAATTCAGAGCACAGGTTTTCACTTTATTGTAGAACATTATCTGATTGAAATACCTTTCTACGCTTAAGTCGTAACATCCTAGCAAAGGCAAGCAGGTTTTAGACAAAAATATTGTGGGACTTAACTGAATCCATGATGTCATCACTACACTGGCTACACTGATCGTGGCCAAAATTTTTTTCTCATCTGACACAGTACACAACTGTAGGTCTGTTGATGCTTGGTGAAATTCAACTGCTGCATTTTTCAGTTGCTTTCCTTTTGGTGCAACACATTCAAACATCTTATGCATGTCTCCCTCCCTCTCTGTCTCTAGTCTGTCTCTCTGTCTCACTTTCTGTCTGTCTGTCTGTCTGTCTGTCTGTTTAAAGTAATTTGTAAGATATTTTTCCATTAATCTGCAATTCTGAAATCATTCTGGTTCTTTGGTTTATTTTTCTCAGTGTAAAGCACTGCTCATGCATCGACTTCCTGGTAAACATTCAACTGTCAAAGCTTGTTTATGGCCCTAACAGAGATTTGTAATGCTAGCAAGAATATGTTACATGCTTGTATTTTAATATAAATGATTTGACTTGATTGAAAGAGAATCTTCTCTCTCTTTTGTATAAAAAGCTCTTGGTTTTCACCTTGACTGTGTGTGTGAAAGACATTTTGACATCTCGATCTTGGTCTCCTCAGACCAGAGAACCTTGAACCAGTCTGCCTCAGAGTCCTCCAAGTGATCATAAGCAAACTGTAGACAAGCCTTGACATGGCGCTTTGAAAGTAAAGGTACCTTATGGGCTCGCCTGGAACGGAGACCATTGCGGTGGAGTACGTTACTTATGGTATTGACCGAAACCAATGTCCCCACCGCCTTGAGATCTTCCCGGAGCTCCCTCCTTGTTGTCCTTGTGTCAGCCTTGACTGTTTGGACAAGCCTGGCCTCGGCACGGGAGGAAACTTTGAAAAGCTGTCCAGGCTGTGGAAGGTTAACAGTAGTTCCATAAGCCTTCCACTCCTGGACGATGCTCCCAATGGTGGAGACAGGTAGGCCCAACTCTTTGGAAAGGGTTTTGTACCCCTTGCCAGCCTTGTGACCCTCCACGATTTTGTCTCTGATGGCCTTGGAATGCTCCTTAGTCTTTCCCATGTTGACCATGTATGAGTGCTGTTCACAAGTTTGGGGAGGGGCGTAAATAGTCAGAAAAGGCGGGAAAAACAGATAATTACTCCAAACATGTGAAGCTCATTGTTCTTTATGCCTCAATTACTTCTTAATACTTGAGGGAACCAAACAGAATTCTGGTGGTTTGAGGGGTTGAATAATAATTGACCCGCTGAATAAACTTTTCACGATTTTAAAAAACAGTAAACAAAGAAATAACATTCTGTTTTTCTGCAGTGCATTTCACACGTCCAGGCTGATCTACAGTACAAATGTCACAATGCCAAGTTAACTCCGAATGTGTAAACCTACAAAATGTGCAGAGGGTTGAATACTACTATTGAAGTAGTATTGGGGGTTGAATACTAATATTTTAGACAGTCATTATTGAAAATTGTGCAGGTGTCTGTATTTATTGGTAATATGTCACCCTCTTCTGGTAAATGTAGAAAATGTACTGATTGTAATAATTCAATGTTTGGTATGTAGAGCAATAAAAGAGAATATTTAAAAGATGTGACTTAGCAATTGAAAATATTACTGCTATTAAACCATGTGATCTCCGTGTAAGTGCTGGCTGTCGCTTGCTCCTGTAGGTGTGTCCACCACCCGACTGAGAGGCAATGGCCAGTCACCACTCTTGTTGCGGGCTCCTGTGAAAGCTCTCAGCCCTGTGGGCACCATGGCTGCAGTACGACAGTCTGCAAGAGCGACTGCTGGAGCTCAGGGACACACTCCAGGAACACGGAGAGTGCAGTCACCGGGGCCTGCCAATGGAGCGGCTTACTCTGCTGGCAGGACTGCTACCACAGCACCAAAACAAGCAGTGGGGAGAAGCGTGACACCTACTGCTCCAGCTTCCTCCAAAAGCAGGCTTGCCCAGACCCCTAGAAGGTAATGCTAACATTCTGTGCACTATTTGGCAAAGGATGCAAACAGGCTATGTTTTTTTTTTTTTTTTTTTTTTTTTTGTGAAAGCAAAAAAAATCCAATAGTATGTAGTATAAAAATGTAGCAATATACACTCACTGAGCACTTTATTAGGCTCGCTATACTAATACTTTTTTTCATATTACGAATCTCCCATTCTACCACAACCCAAAGATGTTGAGATGACTTTTGCTTTGACATGGTATTTTTATCATGCTGGAAGTAGGTTTTCGAAGATGATAATTTGTAGCCATGATGTGATGCACCTAGTCAGCAACAATACAATAATAAATACAATTTATTGGTATTAACTGGGCCAAAGTGTCCAAAGAAAACATTTCCCACACCATTACACCACCTCCACCATTCTGGAGTGTTTATGCAAGGCAGGTTTGGTCCATGGGTTCATGCTGTTGGTCAAATTCTGACTCTAGTTTTCCAGCATTCATCCAGCTGTCCAGTTTTGGCGTGTCTGTTGATCTCTGACCATATAACTGCTGCTAACATTCTTTTCCCTCTTGCACCATTCTTGCACCATTCTAACAATCATGAGAGTCATAATCACTGAGATCAAGTTGTCGATCTGTATCCACACAAGTTTATGCATTGCACTGCTGCCACGTGATTGGCTGATTAGATAAGTACATGAATGAGTAGCTGTACAGGTGATCTGCATAAAGTGTTGGGTGAGTGTATATCGATATTGCACAATATTTATATGGTAATACTTGTGTATAACTATGTACGTTTGCTCACAAACTGCCAGCCAAACATTAAGACAAAATGTGTAGAGAAATAAAATATTTAACACTTACAAAGAGAAAGAATAATCTGTTGGTTAAATTAAAATAAACTGCTTCCAATCAGGAGTTGTATTTAAAAAGAATAGCAATTTTTCTTGTATTGTCATAAATGATACGTGGGGTTCTAAATGTAGGTGTGTGTACAGATGATAGTGCAAATTCGAGAATGTGGTGATGTGATAGGGTCAGAAATCCTTGTTGGGTTTCAGACATATAAATACTAATATCTGTGTAGCTTTAATTTCCCTCTGTGACTGAAATGATCTAAATATAATCTCTCATGCAGCTTTGAAGTAAGCGATCCTCCAGCCTTTTTTTTTCCTGACTCAACATCAACAGCACTAGATCTGTAAACTCAATTTCCTGTTCTTATTGCATCTTCTTATAGCAGGTCTCTGGGAATGACAAAAACCTGTGGTCCGATAGCAGACGATTCCTGGAAGGATGGCTGTTACTAAAGCATTTGTCATTCTCCCTTATACACTCTTAGAAAACATCCATAAAACAGTGCTGCCTTTAAACATCACAGGGATGCTGGACACACCAAGGCCAGAAGCAGAAAGGCACAAAAACACACCAACCCTGGAAAGTTTTACTCCAGCATGAATCCTCTTACCCCCACTGCCACACTATCCAGAGAAACGCTAATGGAAAACCTTTGAAACAATATGATTTGTTTCATCAGACTTTAAAATGCTGTTTTTTTTTGTTTGTTTTGTTTTGTTTTTTTATGCCAAGCTGCTTTGTTTTTATAATAACTGGGAAACTTGCTGGAAAATGTGTTGTAGTGTATAAAATACCTAGAACCTATGTATATGTTGTTTTAACAGTTAATTTTTGGAATGAGAACAATCATTCATCATTCACAATCATTCAGAACAATCAGATGTTCTCTCTTTGTTCTTCCGGGAAATGAAGGGAAATACTGTATGTATGAGCTGTTTTGGTAGAATTCTATCTGACGTACATTTTCAAGGCACAAAAATACCAAGTCTATGCAGTCTTCCATCTTCTCAAAAAGTAAAAAAGCTATAATAAACTTGAAGTCAGTGGGTTCTGCTTCAAAACTGTCTCCAAAATTCTGTCTTGTCTTTTCACTATTCTGAAACAGTCTATTAAAAGGTTCTGTGAAGTCTCCAAATCAATTTGTTGGAAGGCAAAAAGTGAACAGTATGAGTTTTAGTATGAGGCTGGTTACATAGCATCATTTTTCAACTATAATTCGACTCGCCAAAGATAAATCTATCCGTGTCCAGTGGATCCATGAGCTGTAGGACCTAAAGTAATATGGTAACTACTAAGATGCAGAATTACAAATATGAGATGCAAAATGCATCCATGTTGCTTCTGGTCCAAAGCTAAATTCCAAAATTATTGTATAAATTGTGTTTTTATATAATAATATAAAGATTTTCAAAGAAAATCTATCCAGTATTCAATATAAAAGTGTTTACCGATTTCTCCAGTGAATGTCAGCACTGTCCTTTTTAACATTGTGCTGTTTTCACAATAATGCCACCATCATCTCTAGATGGAACACATTTTTTTGCAAGATATTTGTCTTCACTACACCATTTATTCATTTCATTATCAGATTGCAAATTTCTAAGCTGCCATTGAGCTCCTGGCAGGTTGGGCATTTTGAATACAACAGATAGGATATTTACTCTGATATTGATCTCCTCTCATTTGTGCTTCTTAATCCTGTTCCTAACAACTTGGTACGTTACTGTACTATAACACATCTGTTCTGTATTTACAACTAATACGATGAGACAATTTTAGGTGTTTAGTGAAATTAACATTAACATTAGTTGCCAGAAGCTTGCATGTAGGCCCCATATCCCAATCTATATATTAATCAGCAATCTGTAAGAATTGTCAGTGTGTTAAGCATCTTAATGAGATATTAAATCTGTTTAATCAGTCCCCTATTGAAAACTGTTAATAAATATTTCACTGAAGCATTTCCTAGTTCATGCAAAAGGACCCCTTAAGAATTGCCTCAAAGGCCTCGTTACAAATCGCACATTTCCGTTTTAAATACAGGACCAACAGGACGGCACGACCTACGAGTGTAGTATTTATCATGCTAGCTGATGTTTAGTGCACCACTGTGCTGGTTTGTATCTTACAGAAGCTTTAATCGAGTTAATAACATAATAGCTTCGGCTATGTTTCTCTATGGGGTGACGTAAATGGCCCGGGCTCGGCGGTGAGCGAGGCCTCGCGCGCATTGTCTGCCCCCTCCCGCCCCTGTTGGCGGCGCGCAGCCTGATTGGCCCGGGCCTGCGAAAGCTTGCTCGGGGATTCTGGATGTACAGGCCGCAGATGCGCTACGGCTGGAAAATAAAGCCAAAACCGGATTATGATCTGTTCGGAACAATAAGAAGGGCGTCGGCGCGCCAAAGACGAACCAACGGACCAGGTAAAAGCGTCTCCATTAACACCGGATGTTATCAAAATTTGAGCCGCGGCCTGTTTGGGCCTCGTCGGACAGCATAACAATCAAAAGCTCGCGGAAGGGCCTTGCTTAGCCAGCTAGCTACCTGCGCTAACCGCTCGAGGATTTGAATGAGTAACGTATTAGGCGCATACACAATTTCTGGACTCAAACGAGTACACGGAGTGCCGATTTATAAACTACATGCATGCCATAACGCGTTTTTGCAAGTGACTCGTTTTTCCCCTTTTACAGAATAATGCCACTAATGCTAACTAGCACTGACTAAAATGGCGGAATACAATATGGCGGACGCGCTCGGGGCAGATCTACAACCAGAGCTATGTAGAGATATTGCTAATATAAACCAGTAGTTGGTTGGGTGTTTTCGGTTTCAATAGGTTAAAATCAAAGTCCTGCACTGGCGTTTGCTTTTCTGCTGGCTAGTAGTATAGTCGCGGAAAGAAAGAAGACGTTCAGATTTGTAGCGTTGACTTGACGGGAGAAGCAGCGCACGTAAGAGCAGGATAGCGCGCAATGGCCATGATTTCAGCTGCTGCAGAGGGCTTATGGGTAGACACGGGCAGAGGAGGGATCGCGCGTGGGGGGAGGGAGTGGGCAGGGGGGATAAAAATCAACATTAAATCTGTCAGACATACAACAACAATAAATGTTATGACAAGGCAGGCATGGATGTTGCATATATTGTGCTGTTTAAATGTTATGTTGACGCTCTCGCGCTTATTTGGAGCGCTGGGAAAGACTTCCTGTGTTTATTATAGGCGGTGCCATTACGTAATTTTGGAAATTCCCTCCACGACGTTAAAACAAGTTTGGGGATATGTGTGTCGCGGAATATGCCATGCAAAGTGTGGCTTTCATATGCTATTTAGTTACGTTATACACGAAGTTGTCAGTTGATTCCAGACAAAGCACGCAGTAAATCCTGAACTTTGTAAAGTGGCAGAGTTGCAGTGCAGCATTAGTTCAGTGCACAACAGTGTTGTGAGTATTTAGAATTCATGCTGATGTCATTAGTGCCTTATTAATGACCTTATTTATTTTCAGGTGTTTTCCTCCCAGATGATTGACACACACTCAAAAACCCAGTGTTGCTTAATATTTGACACTTTTATGTGTATTAAATATACAGTCAGCAAATGTGAAGGTATGTCAACATTTATATTTTTATAAGGCATAATAACATTTGCATCTAAATTCTGAGTTTACCATCTCATTTACAGTCAGTCATGACTAGAACACTTCTTCTTCTTCTTTTTTGTTTGTTTGCTTTTGTTTGTTTCTACTTTGGTTATTTTTAGCATTGTAAAAAAAATCCAAGAAAATGGATCAAGGAGGAGGGGTCTTGGAGCTTCACTCCCAGGATTTGAAAATGCCCCACACAATGATAATGCAAGATTTTGGTATGGGCAAGTATGAGCTGTCTGTCTTTACAGTTTACCTGTCTAATCATCCATCTATCTATCTATCCATCTGTCTACAGATAGAATTACATGTGCCATTGTTCTCTGTCTGTCTCTGCGTTCTCAGGCATGGGGGGCAAGGCCCACCTAGACGGTGAACACATTGTGGTGTCGGTACCTGAAGCTGTGCTGATATCAGATGTGAATACTGATGAGGGCATCCTGCTAGAGCATGGTCTGGGGGCTGAAGTGGTGGAAGGACCTGGTATTGGCCAAGACGTTATCATGTCTGAATCTATCCTGGGAGCAGAGGTGGCCATTGAGGAGGCTCTGGACACTGACCACCATGTCCTGGCTGCCGAACTTATTGAAGAAACGGTGCCTGAACAGGTGTTTGTGACTGATCTCATGTCCACACATGAGGACAGTCCACTAGACCCTGAGCTGGTGTCTGAGGAGGTGATGGTCACAGACACGGAGGCGATAGTTCAGACACATGAGACCACATCACCCTGTGCGACCCTAAAGACTGATGACGACGAAGATGCCAAGAGCACCTCGGAAGACTACCTCATGATCTCATGTTAGTCACCTTAATAAGTGGAATGCTATATGTTTTGTTTGTTTTATGGCATTCTGTACAAAGAAATACAAAGGTGTAAGCAGATACTGTGACATTCTTACCTTTAAATATAGTAGTTCTAACATCTTATACAGCATGAGCCAGAGAGATCTGATGATTGCTTATTTCTCTAGATGCTAGTTTGATTACAGTAGTAACTGGTGGGGACAGTAGCTCAGTTGATGGCGTTCTAGTCAACATCGAGCAGTGGTCAGCACATCATGCTTTCATTGCTGAAACATTTTTTTAAACGGTGACTCTGTGATTGCTACTCATGGCTATCTCGTGTTAAGTTCAATATTCCTTGTCACAGTGCTCTTCAAATGGGTTGAAAATGAAACTACTCAGCAAGCCACGTACAGTATGAAGACCAGAAAATGTTGAATGTTAAATCTGTAATAAGGAGTCTGCATCGTTCCGTGCAATGGTTGTATTTTCAAATAAAAGTTATAATTAATTCTTGTCCTGGGTCTCTCTGGCTCTCCCTGTATTAAGAGGCTCTTGTACTGCGAACCATGGAGAGCTCTCTATATAGAGTACAGGGCCAGATGAACTTGAATTTACAGTCACGGATGTTCACTGTTTTTGTTTTTCTTCACATTGTAGTGGATGATGTGGGGGAGAAGTTGGATATCGGTGATACACCGTTAAAAATCAGCACGGAAGTTGGCCAGGATGACGAATCCAAGGAGGATGAGTTTGGCTCTGAGGTTATCAAAGTGTACATCTTTAAGGCTGAAGGGGATGAAGATGTGGAAATAGGTGACAATGTGTGACATCTGAAATAGCACTGACACTTTTAGGAATCTAGTTTTGTCTTCATAAAATGATCTGTACTGAGAAAATATTTTGTGTATTGAACAGTTGCAGCATTCTCACTCTCTCTTTCTCAACTCACTCTCACTCACTCACTCACTCACTCTCATTCACTCTCTCTCACTACACTCTCACCACATTCTGACCTCACTCTCGTACACCACTCACTCTCTCACACCACACTCTCTCTCTCTCTCACACTCACTCACACTCTTTCTCTCTCTCTGTCTCTCTCTCTCACCTATCCTAAGATTAAAAATCTTTACAGGAAATGCCCTTGAGGCTTTGGGGAAATTATTTTTCTTATTTTTTCTTTTTTTTTGGTCATGGTGTAGGTGGAACGGAGGTTGTTGCAGAGAGTGATTTCCCTAACGGACATGCAGTGTTGGAGCCAACAAGCACAGGTCGGCTTCCTAGGGAGAAAATGGTCTACATGGCAGTGAAAGATACCAGCCAAGGACAGGAAGACATGAGTGAGTAAATCTTGTTCTTAAAATATAGTCATGCTAAACCAGTAAGCACTACATTTCCTCTGGTGTTATAAATGCAGTGCTGAGGTTTATATTGAAGAGTATATTTCATATTTCAGTTGCAAATTCATAGTCAGTTTCATAAGTCTGTGGTCACTGGAATCAGTACACCTGCATGTTCCTGAAACAATTCCAATCAGCCAATCTTTTGGCAGCTGCACAGTGCATGCAGTGATGCAGACACAAGTCAACAGCTTCTACTAGCGTTCACACTAGACATTAGAATTGAGAAAAAAGTGATTTCTTAGTGACTTTGACCATAGCATGGTTGTTGGTGCCAGTCATGCTTGTTGAGTATTTCAGAATCTGCTGAAGTCCTGGGTTTTAAAGCAGTGTAGATTTTACATGGAATTGTACAGAACAACAAAGCATGCAGGAAAAGGGGCAGACTCAAGCAACTCAAATAACCACTCTGTACAGCTGTGGTGAACAAAAAGGCATCTCAGAACACGCAACACCTCAGAACCTTGAAGTGGACGACCGCACTGACTTCCAATCCTGTGAGTCAAGAACATTAATCTGAGGCTGCAGTGGGCACAGGCTCACTGAAACTGGACAGTTGAAGATGGAAAAATGTCACCTGGGCTGATGACATTTGATGTCTGCTGTGATGTTGAATTTGAATTTGGTGTCTACAGCATGAATCTATGGACTCAGCCTGCCTTGTGTCAGCAGTTCAGACTGCTGGTGGAGTAATGATGTGGTGAATGTTTTCTTGGCACACGTTGGACCCGTAGTACCAGTCAGGCATGGTTTGAACAGCCTATCTGCATATTAGATAGTATACTAACATAAAAACACACAGAAAGAAAAATTGCATTTGGTGGGGTTGGATTCTGGGGGATGTATTTTTACTTTAGATCGTGTGTTCAGCTCTATTATGTTACATAAGAAGCCATTTGAGATATGAGGCGCTTTGGCACCAGAGGGACTTTTCATAGTTCTTAGAACTGAGCCCCATTTCTCACGTGCTTGCACCACAGGAACTGGGGACGATTGTAGTTCTTGGAACGCAGTGTATAGGTACTTTTCTAGCTCCTTCTTCAGGGTAGGTACTTTTCTCCGTGCATAGGGCCCAAGTGATGTAAGTTTACTGTGATTGGTCCAGACGCACGTACCTTTTAACGGGACTGCCATTTTTAAATATACTTGTGTACACCGATAGCCCTGTAAACAGAAGGTTTCACAAAATATGGAAAAAACACAACAGACAAATGCAGTGACGGTGAATTTACTGGGTAAATCCAGGCTTTACTGAGTCTGTATGTGACAGAGGAGGTACACAGACATTTTCAATCATCTAGGTGAAATGTAAAAATATTCGCTAGCATTTCATCTCAACTTGCTACGTTAGGCATTAGCTATAAGTATTGTTGTGAAACAACTCAAAAAGCTTAAACATTACACTACAGGGGTTGGACAATGAAACTGAAACACCTGTCATTTTAGTGTGGGAGGTTTCATGGCTAAATTGGACCAGCC
>JAOVVG010000051.1:2403569-2418429 GCA_028566375.1 Leptodoras nelsoni | reverse complement strand
ACACAGCCGACAGCCCTATTGGACAACTGTTAAAATTCATATTATGATTATTTTATAATATGAATTATATTATGAATTAACTAGTTTTGATGCATTCAGTGAGAATCTACAATGTAAATAGTCATGAATATAAAGAAAACGCATTGAATAAGAAGGTGTGTCCAAACTTTTGGTCTGTACTATATATTTTTTAATACATTTTGTAAATACAAAGAAAATACAGTCTGATTAAGGAAAAAATGCTGTGCTTATAATAATAATAATAAAAAAAATAAACACACAAAAAAAACAAGGATGTGCCTACTACCATACCTGCCTTGATCATATGAGACTGACCAGGTGTCCTGTAGTAGATGGTCCTTTTGGGATCCACAAAAAGCTTGTAATATCCAGAAATCAAACAGGCAAAGTTTGTTGCATCTGGCCACTCCATCAGAAAGATCAAGGGCTAAACAGTTAAGCAACAAATTACTCACATGTCTACATATTGTAAATCTTAAAAAAAAATCAGTTGTCATTGTAGCGCCATACCTTAGCCTCAAGAATAGCCACTTCTACACGGGCTACTCCCTGGTGCTCCCGGAACAGCTGCACCTTTGCTACGCGGCTGAATTCAGCCAAAACTGTTGTGAGGTTATTTTTCAGATCAATTACATGACTGATGCCATGTCTAGGCCCTACCAACAGTGTAGTGGCTGTGTGTTTTTCATCCTTGGAAACAGAAAAAGAGAGAATTATAAATGTAAGAAGTGAAGAAGAAATGGTTTGTTATTCAGCCCATTCTTACCAGTCCGACTGTATGAAACAACAAGCCTCCAAACGGTGGAAGGTCATTCAGCACGCGTATGTACTGTAATTTTCCTTGAAGAGGGGGCACCTGCAAAAAATAGAAAAAAAATGTAAAAACAAATTAAACAACCAGACCAGCAGGGGGCAATGTGTTTCTACTCCAACTTGACTAAGGATTCAGGGAGCGTGCTCTCTGCTTTAGAATGACATTTACAATAGAATATAAGATAAAAGATTTTTTCTAAGAAAATTTAAAAGTAAATACAACTTGAACCTGAAGAACTTAATCTGACCAGGAAAATGTTACAAAACGGGTCTGCAAGAATGTTTTCAAGGCTGTGTTTCTGACAAGTATTTGAACATCACTAAGGATGAAAGGAAAGATATGTCTTTGAATCACGTCTTCAGACCTTGTACTCAAAACATGAGTGCTGCCTGCTCTGCAGCTGTTGAATGGTGCATTTAAGTAAAGCAGTTTTTTTTCCCATTCACATTTACAGATGTACTGATATTCACTTGCAGCATGTATGCACTATTGACTTGGCACAAAGGTTGTTTAATGGAATGCATAATGCTTGTAAATATTTTGCTCAAATCTAATGAATGAATTTGTTATTTGGCTTTTACAAATAACATAAACCTAAAGGCAAGCTTAAAACTTAAACTTGTACATGTACAGTATATGTTAGTATTGATGCATTTTTTAAAAGAAACACGGTTTCTCATTGGTTTCAGGAAAACTATTGTCACATTTATTATATATTTTCATGAGCACTAAATAATATGCTTAAATATTCATGCGTTACTATCTTTTCACACTGGGGCTGCACCTTGTTGCCAGCAGGTGGAGGGTGCTGGTAAGTCTTGAGAAGTTGAGAAAGGGTCTTGCAGACATTCTTCTCCTTGACAGTTGGCAACAACGTAAGAGGAAGGAAAGGTTCCAGACCCCATTCTTTTCTGAAAAAGGTAAGGCAGTTGTGCTTCCATGATTTCACAAACATATTTTTAGAAACACTGTATTTTTTAAACGTGGCAAGGCAGGTATTGTTACCGCCTCACTGCTTCAGGGTCCACAGTTTTATCCTGAGCTCAGCTTACTGTTTCCAAAGAGTTTTGCATGTTCTTCATGTGTACATAGGTTCTGTGGTTTGCTCAAAAACATGCTTGCAGTTGGATTACTTACTACTACACTCTCAGAAAAGGTAGAAAGGTACTTTCAAAGCATTAAAAATTAATTATGGTCCATTTACTGCATCTGCCTTAATTGATTGAGGGTACCACAACAGCAACAAGGTAATATTTTTGAAATATGAATGAATGCATGCATGAATGAGCTCTTCACTGCCCTCATAAAGCAGATACCTCAGGGGGGTATCTGTCATTCATGAGGAATAAGTTCGTATTACTAGAGCTTGATTCAGGACTTACTCCACAAGCTTGAGAGAGATCTTCTGATTGGGTCTCGCTACTGACACTGTGATGTAAATGTGGAGGGCTGCCAGCTTAAGTATTATATCAGACTTCCAGTCTACTGCAAATCGCTCCTTGATGACATCATTGCGACTCTGTTCAATATAATAAGATGTAAGATGTTTTAGACAAGCAAAGTATCAGAGTACAATTATTTCTTGGTAAGTAGTAAAGGTCTTCAACCTGTATGTACAGGTACTCAAATGCAGCAGGATCCCTCCTCAGTAAGTCAGCAGGGTCTTTGGGGAAGAAGCAGATCCGGAATAGACAACGCATCCCCTGGAAATAGGTTCTATGAACCACCTGAAGTAACAGAACATAAATATGTACAACTTTCTATATTGATGATTAGGACAGAATATGACAGAATAGTTAATAAATTAGTTGTTATTTTATTAGTTCATGTTGTGAGTAAAGAGTATTCCAGATTACAGAATTGAAGAAAGTGTGGCATGACATTTTCAGCACAAAGACAGACTCACATGAGACAGAGGCTGGCTTTCCTGCAGCATGTGCAGTCTCTGTTTGTGGTCGAGTCCCCCAGACTCCAGAACCAGAGCAAAATGCTCAATGTAGCGTAGAGAGAGGCGGTCTTGTAGCGAGGATATGACATCCTGTTACAAGGAATGAAGGTACAATCACTGTTTTTCTTTCTAATATCAGCCAATATTAACACTTTAGGGTAAAATCTTTTATGCTCAGAAAATAATATTAAGTACTGTCTTATTTTACATAAATTATATATTAACCATCTGTTAAATCATTTTGACCCAACTGAAATATAAGCATCACACCCATCAGATGAAAGGGTTTTAGCAAAATTGTTTTTTCCCTGCCTATAAAATACACATAATCATTAAGAAAATATATAAATATATTTCCCAAGGTTCTTCAGTTTTCTCTCATCTCCACCAAAATATGGAGGCAATAATGTGTCTCTACCTAGTATGTTTGCCATTTACTCCACTAATGCAAGAGTGTAATCAATTGAACGGAGATGAGCATTCATCCTGAGCATTCATCTTTAGAAACAGATGAGGGGTTCTTGGTATCTCATGGCTATGCTTAGGAAAAGGTCTTGGAATAGAAATGAGTGAATCGTGTTGTATGCAAACAGTGTATCCTCAGTGCTCCTGAGTGCTTCCTGCTGAGGCTTAAGCAGGGTTGCGTTGCTCTTATAGTGCATCATCAATCCATATTGACGTGAAGTGAATAATTAGATACCTGTTTGGTTGCGTTTTTGTCCACAGAGTATCGTTCAACTCCAATCACACTTTTACTGATGCATACAGGTTTGCCAAAGCAGCACTTTGCCCCTCGAATTATGATAATCTGTTTTAGGAATATTCACTGAAGTCTAAATCAATGAAAATGCTATTGGGTTCACTCAGCGAAATTAAATTTTGCCTCACCAAGCATCAATTCTAAATGATTTACCTCTATGTGTTTGCCTAAAGGCAAATGTTTGTTGTTTCTTAGCTATTGCATTATGCAACAATTAGTTGAATACTGTGTTGCCTTGATCACAATTTTTGTCTTGCCAAATATCATAATTCCTGGGGCAGTGGTAGCCCAGTAGATTAGGACTCCGGGTTCGGCAGGTTGGGAGTTCAAGCCCTGACATTCAACCGCCCTTTAATGGTTTTAGACTTGCACTGGTTTTAGACCTTTTTGCCATCTCTGCTCCATTCAGAACAATGATCCATAACCCGTTCTATGAAAATAAAGAACCTTTTGAAACAGAATGATTATGGTTTGCTCAAAGTAATACATTATGTATGCTATTTTTAAATTCACATTTTATTTTAAACTAATCGTGAACAATTATAAACAGATGCATGGCTTTTTGTACTCTAAGGCGGAGGTCTACATCAAATCTCTAAGAAAGGATTTCAAAATGTAGCCTAATGGCTCAGCTATGAGATGTCTGTGTCCTCCTGATGTGTCAGTTGAAAGAGACTAATGTTTTTTTTCTTCTACTTTCAGTCATGTGTCATTGAGAACACTGATTCATTTAAATACAAGTAATTAATTGCATTGCTGTGTCAAGAATTCAGCACATGGTGAAATTTAATGAGTTTGAGATTTTTAGTTCAGATACTGAGATTTTATGAGATCTAAAAGCTGTGCTATTCATCAAGTGTCATGTATAAAGCTTTGGTACATTATGGCAGCTCAAAATGACTCCAAAATAATTACTGTTGCAGCTTTTTTGCACTCAGAGTTTCTCTTTATGTAGCTGGGTATGGCATTAATCATAAATCATACACACTCTGAATGCCTCGGTGGTTACAAAAAGCAGCTTTGAAACCTGACATAGTCCAAAAACATACTTACCCTGACCGTGGTGCGGCTGTCAAAAGTGAAGGACTTGATTTGCCCATTCTCCAGGAACACCTTCAGCACATTGGGTATGAGTAGTAATGAGTCGTCCTTAAGCATGGTCTAAAAGAGAGTAAGAAAAAGTAAAAAGAAAAAAGGCCAGTAGTTGAACCAGAAAGGCTCTTGCATGAATAATATCTCATCAAGTATTTTATATACTTATTTTATATGCTCAACGATATTAAATAATTTTCAAGGAAGAGAGAAATAAAAGTTTATGAGAGTTAAACCACAGGGAGAAGGGAGAAGAACACAATGGAGCTGGATTTATTCATGCTGAAGAGCTCAAGGTTACTTCTGTTTCTATGACTTCCACATCACCTTGAATATGTATAGGAGATATTTTCTAATATTACTAATAGAACTTTGTGAAGAGGCGTTTTTGTTGATGTAATTTTTTTTAATTATTGAAATGCTGTTAATATTGACTTAAACCAATTTACTTCTCATGGGCAAACAGAATGGGGTTATGTGTCTCCTCACAATGGTTAAAAAGTGACCAGTTCATTAAACTTTGTGTGATGTGGAATGAAAATGTGGCCAGTACCAAATTTCAAACAACTGTTTAAATTTCCCCAGCATTGGGGCTATGAGGTTCATATACACTGAAGTACCAGATAAATTAATATACCAGTTAATGCTTGGTAGGTCTTCCACGGGATCTTGGAGGGAGCATTGCACAGTCCTCATGCCGATGTTTATTGAGACATTTATATGTCTGATATTTATCGCATGAAATAATTCTTGCCAGCCATTGCTGGTCATGTTCACCCAGAGTCTTTTTTCAGCGACACTGATCCTGTAAGTTTGAGGTTTGGTACACCCTTTGAACACATTACACCCTTGAAATGCTCATATGAGAAAATCCAAAGTTTGCTTCTAGCTCCGAAATGCTGTGACCCATCTCATGAGCTCCAAATATTAAACTGCGTTGAAAATTGCAATATCTTGATAACTTGCCATTCTCACAGCTGAAACAACTCTAGAAGCTTCCATAGATGTCTGTCACTTTATATATGCACTGGCAGATGCTTCTAGTGATGTGCATAGGTGGCGTTGCTACGTATTTATGTAGGTTTTTGTGGTACTTCAGTGTACACTTAAAAGCAAAGTGAAATTCTCTATGTGACACTTTCTATTTAGGTGATATCCTTAATAAAGCATTATATACATTGTTATATATCATTATAGTACACATCATTATGTATGAAAATGATTTATAATTTATAGCTATTTTCATTACATAATGCATTACAAGCACATAACACACTATCACCATTATCAAAGCTCCAGTTTGTATAGTGCATTATGAGGATGTCACTGATTGTTGTTTTTGGGTTTTTCTTTACAGCTCTCACAATATTTGTCATAAACTGCTCGTATTTCTTAGACAACCTGTTACAAGTCTGGCTGTTAGTACACCAATGGTTTATTTCTTTGTCAGGACATTCCAAATTGTTGTACCAGATATGCCTAACACTTTTGCAATATTTCTCTTTAACTTTCCCTCTTTGCTTCATAATGGCTTGCTTTTCTTCTATAGACAACTCTCTGGTCTTTATGCTGGTTTATCCTTTTTATGTAATGATCCCAGGCAGGTTGGAGTCAAGTGCAGATGCATATTTATTGTTACGCAGTGAAAGTGACAATCCAAAGAGTTCATAAAGAACGAGTGAATTCAAAAACAAGAAACAATAGATCATGGTAAATAACAAGAGGGCTAAGAGAAAGAGGACAAAAACATAAAGAGTGGTTTGGTGTAGCGTTCATCTGCACTGGGGAGGGCTGAAACAGTCCTTTTATCTCCTGTTTCCTTTTATTTCAGCCACCCTTCCCCCTCCGCCCCACCCCCCATCTTCTGGAATCTAGGATATCCTTCTGAAGCTTCTTCATGTTCTTGGGATTTCTGAAGGCCTCGGGCGAGACCCAGACAAGATCACTTGGCTTATAGCTGGCTGTGGCTCCTTGCCTCTTATTGGCTGCTCTCTTCATTGGGGTGATAGCCCAGGACAGCTGCTTGTGGGTGAGGGCCCAGACCCTCTCTGTTCTCAGTGGTTGAAGTATTCCAGACATATAGGGGTGGCTGGTGACCCAGGATGACCTCAAAGGTGGTGAGACCTGTGGACATCTGTCTGATAGAATTTTGAGCATATTTGGCTCAGGCGAGGTAACGTACCCACTCTTGGGCATGATACTGACAGTATAACGTGAGGAATTTCAACAGTTCCTGGTTGACTCTTTCAGCCTGACCATTAGCTTGGGGGTGAAAACCTGAGGTAAGACTTACTGTTATACTGAGCTTATCCAAGAAGGAGGTCCAGACACTTGAAATTAACTGTGGGCCTCTGTCACTCACGATGTCCTTGGGTAGGCCGTATTCTGAAAAAGGGTGTCTGTTGTTTCCATGGCTGTAGGGAGAGCTGCAAGGGGGACAAATCTGATACCTTTAGAGACTATGTCGACTATGACTAGGATGGCTGTTTTGCCCTGGGACTGAGGTAGATCAATGATAAAGTCTATGGCTAGGTGTGACCATGGTCTTCCCGGGATAGGCAAGGGGTGCAGCGTAACTGCTGGCAAGGTATGGGGAACCTTAGCTTGGGTGCAAACTGAGCAAGAAGCGATGAATTCTTGAACATCAAGAGCCATGCGGGGCCACCAGTACTTAGCTGGGATCATTTTGGTGGTGTGTTGCATGCCGGGGTGTAAGGTGCCAAGCATAACGTGGGCCCAGGTGATGAGAGGGCTGCGTAGGGCCGTAGGCAAGAACAGCTTTTCTGGGGACACTGCACACTCCCTCTTGGTTCCAGGTCTGTAAGATAAAAGGAAGTTAAATTAAGAGTAGAATAATGCCCACCTGGCCTGGCATATATTCAATTGTTTGGCTTTGATATACCAAAGGTTTCTGTGGTCGGTGAAGATGGTGACCGGGTGTTTTGCCCCCTCCAGCCAATGCCATCATTCTTCCAGGGTCAATTTGATGGCCAGAAGTTCATGATTACTTATGTCATAGTTCTGCTCCATGGGAGTGAGCTACTCGAAAAGTAGGCCACAGGGTGGAGCTTAACTGGCTGGTCCAGTCTCTGTGAGAGTATGGCACTGACCCCCTGGCTAGATGCATCTGCTTCAACAATAAAGGGGAGGTTGCGGTCCAGCTGCCTGAGAATGGGTGTGGGTGTGAAAGCTCTTTCTGGAAGGCTTAGTCCACTTCAGAGGCTCTTGGGCACCCCTTTCAGCAAGTTAGTGTGTGTGTGTGTGGGGGGGGTACTAGTACTGGAAGACACTGGGGGCCAAAGCCAGGCCATACAGCATAACCAAGTACTAATAGTGGCCAGAAGTGGTGCTGAAAGAGGTTTTTCACTCATCACCCTCCCAGATCCTTATTAGATTCTCCTGAGGTCTAGCTTAGTGAACACTTTAGCCCCAAATTGTTCTAATGCCAAGGCGACGAGTGGAAGAGGATAGGGGTACCTCACTGAGACCTTCTTCAGACCTCGGTAATCGATGCAGGGTCTAAGACCGCCTCCCCTTTTCTCTACAAAGAAAGCCTACAGAGGTGGGGGATGAAGAGTGCCTGATGTGCCCTTGTTGCAGGGCTTCCTTGATATAGTCCTCCATGGCCTGGTGTTCTGGAAGGGAGAGTGCATAGACCTTGGTGTTGGGGAAGGGGTGTCTACACCCGGGCAAAAGGTCAATGGCGCAATCGAAAGTCTGAATGGGGTGGTAAGCCTTCGGCCTTCTTCTTGTCAAAAACATCCATGAGATCCTCATATTAAGGAGGGACATAAACTTGAACTAGGGTCTCCAGGGTCTCCAGGCGATGGCAGTGGTGATGAGGGTGTCCAGGGTCATGTCGATGTCCCGGGACGCCAACTACCTCTGGACATCAAAATATCGAACTGTCCTCTGTGGAATGTTGCCACCTCATTCCAGCCACTCTTTGCAGCCAGTGTGCGGAATTCCAGGGCATAGTCCACTGCCCTTCAGGTGCCCTGAAAAACAGAGAGGAGCCGCTCTTCTGCACTCTGGCCGCCAGTGCTGTGATAAAAAACCTAGCAGAAACGTTCAATAAAGTGGGCTTAGGTTCGGGTATCCTGACCTGCGTGATGCCACAGGGCAGTGGCCCATTGGAGAGCTCTCCCACTAAGCAAACTAATGACCATGGTAACTTTCTACTGATCTATCAGCTCGCCATGGAGCATGAACAAGAGGTCACATTGGAGGAGGAACCCTTTGCACCCCTCTGGTTTGCCGCCATACCACTCTGGCTATGCCACTCTGATAATGCAGGCCACTGATATGGGAGCAGCTTCTGCATGCTGTCGGGTAGCCTCCCAGTGGTATATGGTGGCGCAAACCTCCTCCAACTGCTGCGTGCCAGGTAAAAGTGCCTGTTTTAGTTTGCGCATGTCCTCTGACTCCATTGTGAGGCAGATCAACCTGTAATGATCCCACACAGGTTGGAGTCAAGTGCAGATGTATATTTTTGGTTACACAGTTAAAGTGACAATCCAAAGACTTCATAAAACATGAGAGAGTTCAAAAACAAGAAAGCATAGAGTGTGGTAAATAACAAGAGGGCTAAGAGGAACAGGACAAAATGATAAACATAAAGTCAAGCCAAAAGCAATCCAAAACATAGCGGGGACAAGGCAGGAAGACATCAAGCTTTGAATGAGATGAACAACAAAAAAACCACTAGGTCACATACAGTATTCTTTTAATTATAGTTTTCAATCATTTTGGACAATAAAGTACTACATGTTGCAGTTTTGCAAGTGGAATTTTTGTCCATTCTTTCTGTGTACAAGACTTGAACTGCTCTACAGTCAATGGTCACCGTTGTCTGATTCTCTTCTTTGTGATGTGTCATACATTTTCAAAGAGACAGATCTGGACTGCAGGCAGGCCAGTCAAGCACACATACTTGATGTCTACGAAGCCGCACTGTTGTAACTTGTGCAGAATGAGGCATGGTATTGTCGTGCTGAAATAGACATGGAGTTCCTGGGAAAAGATTGTCTTGAGAGCTGCATGTGTCTCTCCAAAATACCAATATAAGCCTCTGCATCAAAGGTACCTTCACATATATGCAGATCACCTATGCTGTGGGCACTGATACACCTCCATGCCATCACAGATGCTGGTTTTTGTTGGTAACAGTCTGGATAGTATTTTTCATCTTTGGCACATAAACAAGATGAAATGTTGACTCATCTGTCCAAAGAACACATTTCCACTGTCTTTCAGTCTATCTCAGAGAACTCACTGGCATTTCTGCCATTTCTGTGGCTTCCTCTTTGCATTTCTTGATGCAGCAGTTGTGTGACAATGATTTTCCAAAGTACTCCCGAGCCAGCGTGGCTTTGTCCATCATGGTAGCATTACCATTTCTCAAACTATATCACCTGAGGGCTCGATAACCATGCACATTCAGCAGTAAATATTAAATATTAAGATAACATTTTAGTAAGTGTCTCAACTTTTTTTGGAAATGGAGTTTGTATAAAAAACTCATTAATGCATTAAGCATTTGAGGCTAATTTATTAGCAAATCAATGGTTCAATGAGATTTTGTTTTATGTAGCCCCTGCCAAAAATTATGGAATCACCACACATAGAGGATGTTTGCCCAGTGTTTATTTTTTAAATTCATAGCAAAAAAAAAAAACCAAATTACAGATATAACACAAAATAAGTTTTGTCTAATAGCTGAACATTTTGGTTTTGTTAAACATACCTCAAACAAATTAAAGAAAATTATTTTAATGAATGGCATATTTTTTCCAGATCAAGTAGAGGTAAAATTATGGAATCACGTAATGTTGAGGAAAAAATTATAACTACCAGGAAAAAAACGAAAATTTGTCTGCAGGTAAAAGAAAGTGTTTACAGACATTAAAGAGCTGTTAGATTTTTTTGTTAGACTTAGCTGTTAGCTAATTGAAAGGAAACATGGTTCCAACAAGACAGCTGTCAACTGAAACAGTTGAAAGGCTTACAAAACTCCTTCAAGAAGGAGCTTCAAACAAAGTGTGGCAATAGTTGGTTGATCCCAGTTAGCTGTCTCTAAAATGGGTGGTAGACCAAGGAAGATGTCAAAGTGTCAGGATAGAAAACTCAAAGCATTATGCCTTAGGAAAAATAGGAAATGCACAACAAAATTAAAAACAAATGAGCAGAAACAAGAGTCATTGTTTGTGATAGAACTGTAAGAAACTGGCTGAATGAAAAGGGATAACAGAAACAGATAACAGATGAAAACAAGATACTGTTATATTCAGTGATGAATCACAAATCTGCACTGGTCAAGGAGATGATGCTCGAACCTTTGTCTGGTGCTATTCTAATGAAGCGTGTAATGATGACTACCTGAAGAAAACAATCAGATTTCTCCACTCATGGGGTTATATGTCAGGTAAAGAAGCAGGGTTTATTGCAATCATTATCTTAACAGTCAAGGCACAGGTGTACACTGAAAATATTTGATCGTTTGGTGATGATGAAGTCATTTAGGATGATAATGTATCTTCAGGATGATAATGTATCTTGCCACAGAGCAATTAGTAGTAAAGCTTTTCATGTCTGGCAAACAGTCTAAATCGCAGTCTGATTGAAAATTCATGGTGGAAAATATAAAAATTATCCATAACAGGGCTCCATCCTGCAAAGCTGATCTGTCAACTGCTATTTAAGAAAGTTGGAACCAGCTTGATGGAAAATATTGTTTTATATTCGTGAAGTCCATGCCTCATAGAATTAAGGCCATTATAAAAGCCTGAGATGAGCAAGAATGTGCTAATTGTGATATTCTTTTGCTGATGACTCCATAAGGTTTCCTTAACTTTGACTGATTCCATAATTTTCACCTCTACTTGATCTGTAAAAAATATGCCATTAATTAAAACAATTTAATTTAATTTGTTGAAGGTATTAAGGTATGTTTCATGCAGCCATGAAGTATGAATGAAGTAAACAATCTGGGTGAGCATTCTGTGGGTGTGGTGATTCCATATAGTTACCATGTATATGTATACATAGAACTAATTATTCAATACCTATAGGTGACAAATTAAAGGAAAAACCAGCATGAATTGTGTTGCAGAAGCCAACACATTCTGTCAGAACAGCTTCAAAGATTCTACAAGTTTCTGGAACTGTGCTGGAGAATACTGGAGAAAATGGAGAATAAATACCATTCTTCCATAAGATTTACCCTCAGCTGATGTTTTTGGTGATAGTGATATAGAGCGCTGTCTAACTTTCATACTCATCAAACCATTCAGTGTCCCTCGTGCACTGTGGATTACGATGGAGTCTTTCTTGAAGAAACAACTCCTATCAGAATAGACGTGTTTCATGATAGGATAGGGACTTAAGCAATTAGAAGAATGTTTGTTTGTTTATTGGTATGGAATGTAATTTTAGCATCAAATGGCTATTCAAATAACAGACACAAGGTAACATTGATACACAAGTCTTTCATCAGTACACAAGCTTAATAGTCATGGAGCAAATTTGTATGTCTAATTCACCTCACTTGCTTCATGGGAGGAAACCGGAGTGCCCAGACATTGGGAGGACATGCAGACTCCACACAGAAAGCACCAAGACTGCCAACCGAGCCACAATGATGTCCATTACAAGAACGTATTTATTGATTTTGACAAAGAGCTTATGCACGTTGGCTCCAAACCATACAAACAAAATGCCTCCAAATACATGACAATGCCACTGACTGTTCCTTTACCTTGGCACCACTATATATCTATATAGCCTTTTTTCAGAGTCTACAAGTGTTGCATGACCTGCTGATCAGTTACAATAACAGTTCTAGGTATTTTCCTTTTTATTGTTATCTCTTTACCCACAAGAAGCCTTGACCCAGTGATTTGTATTGCTGTCTTGACATTTTCACCCTCTTTCATTTTTAAAGTTTTCTTCCTTTTGGTCTGCCTCTTGCTTGATGACTTCTTTTCATATTTAATTCTGTTAAGTTGCCTGCCCTTGGTCCCATGTTGACATAACTTTGCCACACCATCATACAGCAGATCTGTAAAGGCTGTCTTACAAATGCAGGTGATGGAAGCAGGTAAGCTGATTCCTAATAACACTCAAGAATATCCAAATGAACTGATAAGTAAAGAGAGGATTGTAAGATGAAATGATGTGAATATGAAGCCTGACCAACTCCCTTATAGTTTATTTTTCTACTGTTCTACTGGTAAGTCATATGAAACAGTTGCCTATTCTGCCATTTGCCATTTGCGCAAGATGGACTGAAATGATTAGGGAGGCTCAGGTGAAGTGGTTTGATCTTTACCGATTTGGGCCCTCTAGGCCTGATCAGCGAGCTTCTTCTTCCAGGAGAGCTGCACACCCCTCCCATTCTTCCTCTTTTTTAATATGTTGTTTGCAGCACCCAAGGGTGTTGTGTTCACTCTTCCTTGCTCGCAAGGCAGATATGAGACTGTATAGGACATAACCCATGGAAGGAAATGTTAACATGGGCACTATCGACCTATGCCCATGTCCAGCTAGAGGGGATGGTAGATTTAGCACAAATGAAAAGCTACAAATGAATGGACTCCTAGAAACAACATTAAGTGTTATTGGACAACTAAGTCATGGCTGGGTGCAGTGCTTCTCTGATCTTCATCGAATTACATGTAATAAGGTTCTGGTGTAAAACTGTTACCATACTGGGATTGTCTTGAGCATAGTGAGCACTAGCTTTCCTCATTTGCCAGTTTTCCCTTATAATTGCATTATTTAATTAATAGATATTAGAAGATGCTGTTCAATTTTGGTGCAAGGTACAATAATGGCGTGGTGCATGTTTTGTGTCAGTTCTCATTTCACCTTCTGGACAACAGAAGGAAAGTACATATTATAATCTCCTGTCTGGCTTCAGTCCTAATCTATTTGGATGGAATTTGGGTAGAGCAACTCTGGAACCACAGCCTAAGCCAAGCTATTTCCAGAGCCTCTGATTTAAAGTAATATGGAGAAAATATGCTCTGTGGTTTCTGCAAGCTGTGAACTGTGAGAGCTCACAGTCAAAGGAGCACTTAGGTGAGAACGAGGTAGTCAAAACTGCTTAGAGGGTTGTATATCATTTCCCTTAGCTCCTCAGTATGGTGGAATGGCTGTACATTGAGATGGAATTTATGTTTGGTCCCTTGGATAATGGAGCTAGAGAATGATGCAATGGGACGAGAAGGGTCTGAAATGACAGCAATGTGGCACCATGAAGGCCACCCACTGAGGAACATATTAACGTTCAAATTTGAATAATTCTGCCATGGGCCACATGACAGTCATAACAAGTCAATGTACCAAATTGATGGTTGCTTTCTTGGTGTTCCTCAGTATTGCAGTGCTGTGATACTTCTAAATATTTTACAATTCTCATTTCAGAAGCCACCCCCAAGCACGTTACCGCTGACATGAATTGGAAAAAAGATGAGCGTGATAGGCAGCAGGACATACTGAGTCTGGGTCACTGATGGACACTTGCTCAGAAAAGCGCACTTTGGGGGGATTGGTTCGCAGACGAGCTTTCTTGGCTGCACTTATGAAGGCAGATTTAGGCGACTAAGGGAAAACAAACAGAGAGAAAGAAGAAAAAATTAATTATATCATTTCACGGGATCATACATTTTTTTAAGGAATTCAGCAAAGTGATAAGTATTGTGTTTGGTTTTAAATTGTAAGATGTTATCTGGACAGCAGAGGATGGTAATAACATGCAATATGCAAGTTACGTGAGCAACTCTGAACAAATTATATCTGAACAATAACATTTTATTCACACTAGTAAGTGACACTGTGACAAGTTATACTCATTATACTTTCATTAAATGTGTATAGAGAGATTACAAAGAATAAAGCTTAAAAAGATATAGCTGTAAATGTAGGTGCCTCTGGTGAATGTTAACTTGCTTTGCTAATCTGCCAACAAAGCTAGTATGAAAGCTAGCATGTATGGTGTACAGGGGTTAGAAATGAAACTGAAACACCTGTCATTTTAGACCACAATAATTTATTAGTATGGTGTAGGGCCTTCTTTTGAGTCCAATACAGCTTCAATTCGTCTTGGGAATGACATATACAAGTCCTGCACAGTGGTCAGAGGCATTTTAAGCCATTCTTCTTGCAGGATAGTGGCCAGGTCACTACGTGATTCTGGTGGTGGAAAACATTTCCTGGTATGCTG
>JAOVVG010000051.1:2335745-2356738 GCA_028566375.1 Leptodoras nelsoni | reverse complement strand
TTCTTAAGATCCAGTGGTGCAAAATGCAAATTCTTCCAATTTTTTAGCTGGTCTTAAGATTTCGATCAGGAGTGTATTGTGCAAAAGTTGTAAACTAAGAATGCTTTCAAACGTAAAAATGTATCAAAATGTAAAGTCAGTGAAAAGAAAATTCTAAATCTAATCAGTATTTTGTGTTGCACACTTGCACACAGTGTTTGAAGGAACTCGGCTGGTAGGTTGTTCCAAACATTTTAGAGAACTAACCACAGCTCTTCTGTGGACGTAGCCTTCCTCAAATCCTTCTGTCTTTTCATGTAATCCCCTTTCATGTAATCCCACACTCAATGATCATGAGATCAGGGCCCTGTGGGGCCATACCATCACTTTAAGACCTTTTTGTTCTTTTTGATGCTGAAGATAGATCTTAATGACATTGGCTGTATGGTTGGGATCATTGTCCTGCTGCAGAATAAATTTGGGGCCAATCATGATGGACAAAAATCTGCCTGTATTTCTCAGCATTGAGGACACCATTAAACCTGACAAAATCTCCATTTGCAGAAATAAAGCCCCAAGCATGCAAGGAACCTCCACCATGCTTCGCTGTTGCCTGCAGACATTCATTATTGTACCGCTCTCCATCCCTTCAGTGGACAATTGCCTTCTGCTACAGCCAAATATTTCCCATTTTAAAAATAAAATTGATAATCATTAGAACCTGTTTGGTATATTTGGTTGATCATACACCTGACTATAATCCTACAAAGTGCGAACTACAGCTAAGTCATTTAACATTTCACATGGAAAGTCGGCGTGAAGTTTTTGCACTGTAAAATTTAAGCTACTTTTATTTTCTCAGCCAGACAGATAGACAGACAGACAGACAGACAGACAGACAGACAGACAGATAGATAGATAGATAGATAGATAGACAGATATTTTTAACTTTACAAATACATTAGCACATATTCAGCAGAGTACTGAGCACTGCAGTGCTTGATCAAATCATACCAACACAACACACACTGTCCTGTAGGAGTCCTGACCACTGAAGAACAGGGTAAAAGGAAGGTAACAGTCTGCAGAAAAACATATGGACTACAGTCTCTATCTGTAAAACTAGAAATTACACCTGTATGGTCAGTAGAGTTAATAAAAGGGACAGAGTGTAGATACAAGGAGGTGGCTTTAATGTTATGGCTAATCGGGTGTATATATTAATTCACACACTCATGTTGCCCCAATTAGTTCCCCTCTCAGGGTTTTCTTCTTCCCTCCATTTCTGTAGGAAGCAGCCCTTCTCTAGTTTAGCTCACTCAGTTTGTTCTCAAGCCAGCATTCTCTCCCACATGGGTTTGAACCCCACCTTGGTCTCTTCCCTATTCACTGTAGATAGACCTGGGAAATAACAGCCCAGCATTTGGGTCCTTCCCTTATTCACTCACAACGCTTCCATTTGGTGTTTAATTTGAATGGCAGGGTGTCATGATTGTTGAAAATCCAAAATAAATAAATTGGAAAGTTGTATTGTTATTGAGCTTTTATTATACTGGCCAATGGCTGCAGACCATTTTAAGAACAATGGTATATTGCTTAGTGTGTATTTATGTAAAATGAAAGAATTAGTACAAACTATTTTTTCTGATGACGTAAAAGGTAATTGTGCAAAGTGGTCATATATTCAATTGTGATTACTGTATAAAGGTTCAAGGTTCAGGTATTAATTGTAAAATTGATAGATGTTAAGGTAGTTGTAACATAAACTTAAAATGTTATTACATGCCAGGCACTGTACATTAATTGGAAAGGGTAGCATATTTAATGGATGATTTGATGTTAAATTAAACTTAAAGATTGTGGAACTACAGAAGCTTAGATGTATTTTGAACCTGAAGCTGATATTTGTTTCTATATAATAATAATAATAATAATAATAATAATAATAATAATAATAATAATAATTGTTTTATAACGCCACATTTCTGTGAATATATTGAATGATCACATAAAATTAAATCTTAGATTTGTGAACACTAACTGTATACTTTTATATAGAAGCAATTACATGTAATTTTACATTTTAATGTATTTAACCAGTAGAATCCAGTGCTGTAACTATGAAATCCCATGGATAAACAGCACATCATAATAGTTTGTAGACAGCTCAACCAATAGTTATGTATTGTTAGTTATTGTTATGTACAAATGTACAGGATAAATACATTTATTGACTGATAACTGACTGTGGTATTAACTGATGTTGACTGTGCTAACACTATTGACAACATTTTTTTAAATAAGATTTTAAAGACAGTAGTGTTTAAACAGCTTTTCTTTAAGTTACTTAAAAAATATGTGCTTTGAAAAGTCCATGTTTAATTATTTAGAGCCCTTTACTATAATTTTATGGGGAATGTTTAGCATATTTTGTACCACCAGTATGCTCACATTAAGTTAAAAAATACAAACCTTATTTTCAGAAAAGTTGGGACACTTTCTTAAAATGCAATAAAAACTGAAATCTGTAATGTGTTAATTCACTTGAAGACAGAAGAACAAAGAAAGTTTTTCAGCGTTTAAATAATAAACTTACTTCTATTTGTTAAACATAATCAAATTTAGAAATTGATGCCTGTAAAACACAAACAAAAAAGCTGGGACAGAGGAAGGTTTAGCAGCGACCTTTACAAACAGAGAATTCCTCCGACTCCATAATATCATAAATATCATTAATTCTTTGTGATCTTGTGATGAGAAACATTGTATTTGAACTGAAAATTTGCTCATGAAATTTGGCACAAACTGGTCAACCATGATCCATCCTTGCTTGCAAAGACTAAGCCTTTGGTGGATGCTCCATTTATACTCAATCTTGACCTCACCTGTTACCTGCTGTACTGCTAATTGTGGAACCTTCCAGTTATTGGATTTTTACAAAGCATCCCAGCTCTGGATTGCACTATTGTACACAATAGTGCAATTGGTAAAACCTCTGTATCTCTTAATGGAAGGGAAATTCACAATATATTGTAAATAAAAAATGTAAAGCACAGAATTGGAGAATCATACCATTACTGGAGGCAGATAGCACTCTTTGCTATTTCCTGAAATGACACCCCAAAATTAGCATACAGGCAGGGAAATTAATAAATATAACAAATAATTAATTGAACATTAAAGAATAAAAAAACATTAAAGAATAAAAAATAAATGTTGCTGTTAAGCAAGCATAATTCTGGACAAATTCTGAACCCCGGGTGTGTCACACCATCCAGATCAGTATATACTCCTTCATTTCAGACCATTAAAATAGGAACTGAGCAGCAAGAGAGAAAATGTCACCTTACCAAAATACCTACACCACTGGCATCATACACGTGATAATAAAGGTACCAAAATGTTCTTTTCCTTGTCACTGAAATACCATCAAGGGTAAATTTTTTTGTACTTGCAGCATGTATCTTTCACCTTTGCAAAAAAAAAGCCATACTATGGCATACTAGGACCACAACTGTCAAATGTTTAAAACTTTATTCTAAAAGCTAATTAAACAAATGTAAATATTTACACAGAATTAATAAATGCCATCAATACATGTTCACAGTTCACATGTTCAAAGAGCCAGGTTCTTGTCAGATTTAAGGATCTGGAAGATAGTGAAAAGAGTGCAGAGAAGTATGGATTAGATTGAATAAGTGGCTAAGCTGCAATGAACAAGAGAAGGGAACATCCCACGTATTGTGAGTGACTGCTCTTTGCCTATGGTGAGTGCTTCTAGTGTTCTAGCTGTAGTAGGTGGACTCTCATCGTTGGCTTTATCTAGGAGCAGCATATCTGTGTTTTCATCTATCCTGTTATGAGTTACGAAGGGTTTCCATGGGAACTAAATGGAAATCATACAAAAAAGAAGTGTCATATGGTCAAGGCTGTGGATGGTTCATAACAAGATGAAAGCCAGAGGGTTTGAGGAGTCCACCATAAGCTGCAGCACTGCAACAGCAGCATCATGTGATTAAAATCAGCACTGAAACATAACTAACATAATTTTAATAAGTGATAGTCATGATTAGCTGGCCATTCGGGTACTCAGTATGTAACCACCTAACTGATTAAGATAATAGTAATTAAGTTTATTAGAATTATTTTTGGGTTCACACAAAATAAAACAACAAACAGGCATATACATGCAGTTTATGTTCTGTTAGAATGTAATGAGGCATACAATGGGTCAGACTCTTGTCTATATAATAATAATAATAATAATAATAATAATAATAATAATAATAATAATAATAATAATAATACGACTCACCCCCACACCATGACTTGACTATCTCTCAGGACAACATACCTCTACTCTCCTTCGCAACAGCTCTCAACCTCGGTGTGACCATCGACATCAACCTGTCCTTCACTGCTCACATCACAACCCTGACTCGCTCCTGCAGATACATCCTTTACAATATTAGGAGGATCCGACCATTTCTCACAACTCAAGTCACACAAATACTTGTTCAATCACTAGTCATTTCCAAACTGGACTACTGCAACTCACTCCTTTCAGGTCTTGTCTTCAACCTCCCCAAATTTTTACACACTACCCCCTTACTCTGCTCCCTCCACTGGCTTCCAATAGCCACCCACATCCAGTTTAAAACCTTGGCCCTTGCCTACAAGGCAAAAACTGTATCTGCACCCACATACCTCAAAGCACTTATCACTCCTCACACTGGACGTGATCCCTTCGGTTGTCCAGCACTGCCCGACTTGTTCCACCATCTACCAAGGGCAAATGCTCCTCACGACTCTTGCCCATTTTGGCACCAAGGTAGTGGAATGAGCTTCCTCTAAGTGTCTAAGTGACAGGACAGTGTCAACTATACCTGATTGTACTCATAAAAGACATCTGAGCTAGTATCAGAATATATTTGTTGATGATGACCTCAAAGCACTTTTTGTAAGTCGCTCTGGACTAGTATTATAATAATACTACTACTAATAATAATAACAATAATAATAATTCTATTAATAATAATAATAATAATAATAATAATTAACATTTATGGCATTTAGCAGATGGTCCAGAACGACTTACAAGTATAAGTATAATATTACAATAATAATAATAATAATAACTGATTCCTGAATGGAAATGAGTTTGGAAATTTTATAAAATTAAAAATAAAAAAGGCCCACCAACCCACTCCTAGTTCTGCTAGGGCTAACCATTCAAACGGACAACAAATACAAAGACAATCCCAAACCAAACAATGAGAACTCAATCTAAAACAAAGTCTCTGAGATTATGTGGAGTCTTCCTCTCCCACCGAGGCTGCTCCTGGACCTCAGACTGTATGGGGCTTAATATGGGGACTGTGGGCTCCATCCACACAGCACAGCTTGGCTCCATGCTCCTCAGGGTTGATAGGGACCAAGTTGGTCACCGTGCACCACCAAGGTGAGTCAACCCAACTGTACCCTGTACACAACCCCCCCCCCAAACATTCCAAAACTTCAAAAGAGCCTTCCCATGGAGGCTGCAATTTAGGGCAGCAACCCTTCTGCCACAGAGAGTTAAACATCTACACACATATTCCCAGTGTGAGTGGCTGTCATTGGTAGCGGGAGCCATAAGCTCGTTTATGATGAATGTTGACATTGCTGTGATGGTCCCAGGCTAGCTAGTGGGCAATCAGCAGATGCTGGCATAAATCCCATACATATCTGGGCAGGTTTGGTCCTCGTCATCTACTCCCAGTGGCACTCCAAACACCAGCTTGTTTGGCATGCGCAGCTCCCTCCCAAACATGAGCTGTGCAGGAGTGAAGCCTGTAGTCTCCTGCACTGCTGTTCTGCAAGCTAATAGGACCATGGGGAGATACCGTTTCCAATCACTTTGATGCTGGTCTCTGGGAATAGCCAGCTTGGTGGTAAGCATGTGGTTGAATGGTTCAACCAACCCAGCACTCTGCAGGTGAAGGAACACCATCTGGGCCTTGCACATGCCCAGGCACGTGCAAGACCTCATCCATCACTGCTGACTTGAAGTTCTGGCCTTGGTCACTGTGCAACTCCTCCAGAATTCCGAATTGTCAGAAGAATTCATCCACAAGACAGGCTGCAGTAGTAATTGTGCTCTGATCGGTGACTGCATACACTTCTGGCCACTTTGTAAAGTAATCCATAGTGACTAAGACAAAACAGTTGCCTGCCTCAGTGACTCACATTGGCCCCTATACATCCACTGCAACTTGCTCCATTGGGGTGCCAGATCCCAAGTGACTGAAGCAGAGCATGCAGCTGCTGTCCTGGTCCCTTTTTAGTGGTGCAGTGATCACAACAATGCACAAATAATTCCACATCAGTCAGTAAAATCTGCACCATAATCTCTGCAAGCTCTTAGCCACCAGGAAGTGCCCAACACCCACAGCTCCACAGCAGCCAGCACTCTAAGGCTGCATGGAATTACCAGCTGCCAGATCTTTCCCCAATTCAGGGGAAACAGGCAACATGAAAGCCACCACACAGCGCTTTTGAAAGATGAAAGATACCAATGCCCGGATCACCTGTTGGTATTTAGCCCTTCAGCCTTTCGAGTTTGAGGTGATCCAAATGTGAGCTTTCGCACCTGCTCCTCATTTTCCAAGCCTAACTGCTCCTTGTCTTTCTCCCTATGTCTGTGTGTGCATGTGTGTGTATGTTTATGTGTGTTTAGTGAAAGAGGATAAAAGAGGAGTGGAGGAAAGCATGCAAGCAGCGCCCAGAGAGGGCGTTGACCTCAGAAGCTGAAAAAGGGACTTTAAAAAAGCTGACGTTTACTTTTAAAATAAATTAAGGCTGTTTACATTGAGTCTAGAACCTGTTCTTCCGACTCTCATTTGTCACTCAGGTGCCAGGCGGCCACAGAGTGGGTCCAGTTCCACCACCTGGTGTTGCTGGAGGATGCTGTCAAGCTGGCAGAGGACCATGTGTCAGTGTTTCTCCTCTCTCTCTCTCTCTCTCTCTCGACTCTCTCCCCTCCCCTTCAGTCCCTCCCCTTCTCCACCAGTCGTGTCATAACAGATTTAACACATCAACCTCCTAAAATTATGGAGGGAGGGCTGAATCAGCGACTCTTGTGACGGTGGATGAGCTGGGACAGGAGGTAAATTTTAAACTGGCAAAAGAGCTTGTTCCGGTCCCAATTGACAGCCACCTCTCCTCCTCCCAGGCTGCTGATGTTATGTAAATTCAGGGAGAATTCTCCGACGTGTTCTCTGCTCTGCCCAGGCACAATGATCTCATAGAGCACCACATTGAAATGCCCCTGGGGGTAGTGGTTCATAGTCGCCCCTATCGGCTCCCTGAACACAAAATGGCTGTGGCGGACTTCCTATGGGAAGTGGGAAGGGGGGGGGTAGCTGCAGGCCGGACATCTCCCCGGCCTGAGTGGGGCGGTGGACGTATGTGGCGGCAGTGGCATGATCTTGTGGGAACTGGCAACTGGAGATGGAGCCGGGAGCAGCATGAAAGGTGAGCTTTTGCACCTGCTCCTCATTTTCCAAGCCTAATTGCCCCTTGTCTTTCTCCCTGTGTCTGTGTGTGTATGTGCGTGCGTGTAATGACAGGGGATAAAAGGACGAGAGTGCATGCGAACAGCGTCCAGGGAGGGACTTTAAGCTGAGAAATGAACTTGAAGCTGAAAATCTGACATTTACGTTGAAAATAAATAAAGACTGTTTATGTTGAGTCTAGAACCTGTTCTCCCGACTCTCATTTGTCACACCTATTTTCAAAGGTGCTGATATATTGTGAAAAAGCACATTGAAAAAATTAATGAAGCTTGCTTTTGAGCTTTGAACTTTGTGAACATGGAAGTTGCTTATACTGGTGTTTACAGCTTTCAGAAATTTTATGTAGTTTTACTTTAAGTGTCACAACTCTAAAGCCAGTGGGTCACATGTTCATGGTAGGTAAGCCCCCATGGCATGCAGGGAGCTGTGCATATATCTGCCCCAATGAACACTCCCACCAACCTGCACCCTAGTACCAGTAGCAAACATAAATTAATCTGAAACATGATGATGGTACAAACATATACTAATACTAATCTTATTGTCGTAATATAAAATGATCATTAAGGCACATAACTTTCAACATATATGCAACCTTTTTCCAGAGTGACTTACATTTATCTCATTTATATAACTGAGCAGTTGAGGGTTAAGGGCCTTGCTCAAGGTCTGAGGAGTGACAGCTTGGCTGTGGTGGGACTTCAACTCACAGCCTGCTGGTCCCCTGTCTTAACCAGAGCTACACACTGAATTCATTTAATCATCTGCTAACATTTCACCAGGCATTTTTGTAATTAAATCACTAGTTGTGAATTGTCAGTGGTGACCCTTGACCAGTGGTTCAAGTACTCAAAAATACTCAAAATATCACTAATTTTAATATGTATGGTGAAAAAGTCTTGGCTTTACATTAACATGCCTCATTCATGCTTTACCCATTATGCTATGGGGATTCTGGAAAGTTCATAAACCTAATGACTTAAAAGAAAACACTCTCTAAAAAATGTGGGATCAAAGAACACCAACTAAAGGATAAAAACCAATCTTCAAACCAATCTACTGGTGTGTAGTGTGGCAAGTATATCCAATAGAGACATGAAGATAGGAATAGAAATAAAGATCTTGTGTCTCTCATTTTTTGTTTTCCTTTTCTGTCTTTCTGTTTTATTCCTTTTATCTTATTTCTTTTCTTTTTTATTTTTTCTTTCCTTTTTAGTAAAGAAGGAAGGGAGAAAGGATCTCACAGAAACTATAAAGAAATGAAGTTCCAAAAAGGAACAAGAAGAAAAATACTCAAGGCTAAACCCCTTCAAAATACAATTCCAAAGTAAAGTTGGGCTTATGCAAAAAACCCACAAACAAACAAACAAAAAAACAAGATGTGGCCTTTGGGAGGCCCACCATCTAAGTGACCACCTGCAGGTTATTGTGCTGATGACTTCTCATCTCCCTATGGTGGCAGGAGGCCTGCGCGGTATACAGCCCCTTATAATTAGTCTTTTTCATTGTACTAACCACTAACACCACAATCAATACCTCAGTTAGTAAGTTTTTAGCACTACTAAAAGCTATTTTTAAATATTAAATAATTTTCAATAATTAACAATTATAAATAAACTAACCATTTTTTAATACACTTATATTTACAAATTTGTCTGGAACAAATCCATTTATATCAATAGATCAAATGAACCTAACGTGCATGTCTTTGAACTGTGGGAGGAAACCGTAGTACCCAGAGAAAACCCATGCGGACACGGGGAGGACATGCAGACTCCATACAGAAAGGACCCAGACCGCCCCACCCGGGGATCGAACCCGGGACCTTCTTGCTGTGAGGCGACAGTGCTACCCACCGAGCCACCGTGTCGCCCCCCTTAATGTAACTTGTATGTTATAACAATCTTATATTACATATGTAATATATTATGTATGCATATGTTGAGATTGGTGGAAGAGCATATCTAAACATCTGTATCTCTTTTTCTCCCCCACCTCCCTCTTTCCCTCCCTCCCTGAATTGAATTGAATATATTATATAATGTACAGTGCCATGAAGTGTTTGCTCCCTTCCCAATTTCTTCTATTTCTGGTAATTTGTCATATAGAAACATTTCAGATCATCCAACTCATTTTAACATAAGAGAAAGACAACATGAGAACACAAAATGCAGCTTTAAAATGATCATTTCATTTACTGAAGATAAAGATTGATTAAAAACCTATATCACCCATGTGAAAAAGTAATTTCAACCTAATATCTGGTTGTGCCACCCTCTGCAATCAAATGTTTATTATAACTTGTAATGGATGTTTTACACTGCCGTGGAGGAATTTTGGCCAATTCTTCTCTGCAGAATTGTTTTATTTCAGCTGCACTGTAGGTTTTGTGAGCATGAACTGCACATTTAAGGTCTTTCCACAGCATCTAAATGGGATTTGAGTCAGAACTTTGACTCTGCCACTTTTGTTTTCTCCTTCAGGATTTTCTGATAGAGAGCAGAATTCATGGTTCCATCAATTATGACAAGTCTTCCAGGTCCTGCAGAAGCAAAGCAGTCCCAGAACATCACACTACCACCACCATGTTTGACTGTAGGTATGGTGTTCTTAGGGTGGAATGCAGGGTTAGCTTTACACTGGACGTAACAGGAGCCATGGCTTCCTAAATGTTCCATTTTTGACACACAGTCCACAAAATATTATCCCAAAAGTCTAGATGTTTTGGCAGATGTGAGCCTTTGTGTTCTTTTTGGTCAGCAGTGTTTTGAGCCTTGCAGTGCTCCCATGGATACCATTTTTGCCCCGTGTCTTTCTTATTGTGGAAATGTGTACATTGAGTGCAACTGAGGTAAGTGAGGCCTGCAGATGTTTAGTTATTCATCTGGGTTCTTTTGTGACCTCCTGGATGAGTTATTGATGGGCTCTGGGTGATCATTTTTGGTAGGCTGGCGACTCCTGTTACTCTTTGTAACACTTTCCAGACTGGTAGATTTCAGTGACTTTGTTTCACATCAGTATTCGAATCTCTTTAGAACATGCCATCATGTGCTGCTTTTTGAGACCTTCTATCCTGCTTCACATTGCCAGACAGGGTCTATTTACGTGATGTTTAGATTCAACAGGTCTGGCACTAATCATGCCTGGGTGTGGCTATTGAAATTAAACCCATCAGTCAATTGAATTTAGTTAAATGGTTGATTTGGTATCTAAGGGGGCAATTACTGTATACAATTGTAACAATAATGGGTGACATAGGTTTTGAATAAATCTTTATCTTCAGTAAATGGAATGATCATTTAAAAGGTGCATTTTGTGTTTACTCGTATTGTCTTTATCATATATTAAAATTAGTTTGATGATATGAAATATTTAAATGTGACACACCAAAAATAGAAGAAATTGGCAAATAGTTTGTCACGGCACTGTATACAGGTAATCCTTGCCTTGTTTCGACTTAAGTGGTTATGAGTCGTAAAATGTCGCAACTCGAACGTCGTGACTTCGTGTTTGTGTTGACAGCGGAGGAATACACGGCGGTCGGTTACTCGGCTCGGGACTGAGGCAGCAGTGCATCACCCCAGTGGCTTGTAAACATTGTATGTACACCATTGTGGCTTGTTGCTTCGTCGGTGTCTGTCACGTGTGTGTTGATTTTGTTAACTTTATGCCCTTCATTATGGCTCCCAAGCGTAAGGGAGACTCTTCTGATGGCAGTGCATCGAAGAAGAGGAAGGCCATCACCATGGAAGTAAAATTAGATATCGTTAAGCGATACGATAAGGGGGAAACACCAACAAACATTGGCCGGGCGCTCGGACTTAGTCGTTCGGACACCGAAATCGGTTTACAACGCCACGTAGGAACGGATCTGGGTCGTAAGTCGAGGACTACCTGTATAATATTTATATTATTGCAGTGTGAAAAGTTTCAGCTTGATCTGATGTTTGGATATTGAGATATAGTTTTCCAGCATTATTAGAACCCCCTATTGATGCACATCATCAAAACTGAATAAACCTGCAAAATGTCCATTTCTGCACAATATGCACTTGTCTGGAAGTTGCATATGGTGGCCATATTACTTTAAAATGTTAAAAGCTTTTTAATAATTATTGAGGACCGGACTCTTCTGAATATTTTGACACCATGATTGTGGCAATCAGGTGAAAAACCTAGGACTAGTTCACAAAAGTAGGTTTCACATATTAAGTTTAAGAGTTCTTGAGGCTTTTTTTTTGCTTGAGCCAAGGAATTCAGAGGAAGTGGAATTTTGTGTCTATGTTTTACAGTGTGAGAGAAAAACACAAAAATGTAAAATGCTGTGCTATAGTGCCAATGAAGGTCCCTTTACTTGGTTGAGCTATATCACACCTGCTGCACCGTTGTTGTTAGCAGATGATGTCCAGGAGTCTGCTATGAGAGCTATAAAGCGAGCAGCAGTAATGCTGTGGGTCACTTGGGCCTTCTCAGCGGCATACAGGTCAATTCTCGTCTTCTCAAAGGTAAACAGTATGTGTCATCTGATGCAGCTATCCAAATCACATTTTGCAGGCCATCGTCAGTACCCACAATCAGTGACCTGCAGTTTTGCAACCCAAAGTGCAATAGCATTGGTAATGGCATCATGACTAGCGTCTGATAATTTGGTCTTTTGCGGTTGAAGGAGAGATGGCAAAGTAGACTGACATTTACCAGAACCGGCCGTTGCAACACAAATGGAACTAGTACTTGACTCCGGGACACTTGGACCAATACGCACAGCTGCTTTGGGGGTTGCACTAATGTAACCTTGCGCCTGACTAGAGAGGTGGTTAGTTTGTTTTGCGCGCGCGCATGTTATTAACTAATAACTACACCAATTTCTTACTTCAAACGGACAACAAAAACACGTCTGGAATTGCATAGAAGTTTAATTAAAGCCATCGATTCGCCAATTAAATTAGATTAATTTGAAGTAGCAACTGAAGAGTAACTTGCGTGCATGCACATGTGCGCACCATTCCATGTGTGATCCCTCTCCAGATATAACAACTAGTAACTGACTACTGAGTTAGAATTACCAATTTCTTATTTCATATGGACAACAAATGATGTCCGGAATTGCATAGAAGTTTAATTAAAGCCATCGATTCACCAATTTCAATTAGAGTAGCACATAGAGTGGCACATTGCAGCTGAAGAGTAACACGCACACATGCACATGTGCGCACCATTCCATGTGTGACCCCTCTCTAGATATAACAACTAAGAACTTTGCCAATTTAGTACAGTCAACAAAATGATGTTCGGAAGTTTAATTAAAGCCATCAATTCACCAATTTAAATTAGACTAGCATGGCACATTGGAAATAGTAACTCTTCGTTTTTTAACAAGTAACGTAGCAGTCAATTTCTGAATGTTTGTATTCACTGATGGTGCCGCTGCTTTACATAATTTTTAGTTTTGTTAATTTTTTTAATCGCAGTCAATTCTTTAACACGTTAGTGCATTCGTTAACACATTCATTTGACAGCACTAGTTAGAACCCTAATAAAAAACAATGGTCAGTGATCCGTTCAGTCAGTCTTTACCAGTGATGTCAGGGTGAATGCAACAAAATCCTAAAGTTAACAATTTCAGTTGGTTTCAGTTTTTAACTCGTAAAACACAATTTTCACTTCAGCCATCTCAGATGTTCTTTAACACTATATAATTGGCCAAATGTATGCGGACACCTGTGCTTGCTGAACATCCCATTCCATATATAGTCCTTATATAGTCCTATCCTGTCATAATAACCACCACTGTTCTAGTAAGTCTTTCCACTAGATTTTGGAGTGTGGCTGTGGAACGTTGCTCACTCAGCTACAAGAGCATTAGCACAGTCAAGTACTGATGTTGAGCACAAAGGCCTGGCACATATTCGGTGTTCCAGTTAATTCCAAAGGTGTTCAGTTGGGTTTAGATCAGGTCTCTGTACAGGCCACTCAAGTTCTTCCACACTAGCCATTTCAAATCATGTGTTCATGGACCTCACTTTGTACCCAGAGTCACTGTTATGTCGAAACAGTTTTGGATTTCTTAGTTCCAGTTAATGCTATAGCATACAATTTTGTGTTTCCAGCTTTATATCAAGAGGTTGTGGAAGAACCATGTGAGTGGGATGGGCATACAAATATACGAACAATATGCTTGATATAAGCACCATAATTAACTTTTCTTTTAAGTGATGTCGCACTTGTAAATACACTGCTTCCAGTTTCTGCTACAACAAAAGCAAATGACCAGTAGTAAAAGTGCAGGCAATTGATCATGTATTACTAGCTATCTTTATAACTAACAGGATACCTACTGTCATTTAAGAACATCTGGGCTCTGTATTCATACCATCCAAATGTTTTCACACTTATTACTGGCTCCTTGGGCACAGCATGCTAAAAAATTGAGTCATAATGATATTTTTAGCCTAGCCCATGACCTCCCTTAGGCCACATAGTGCCCAATCAGCATGCTGTATCTCTACAGACTGATAACTAACTCTCTCAGGCCAAATCCCTGTAATAAGCAGATACAGCATCAAGGTGGATAGCCCAACCACATTATGTCTTCTCAACTATAGCAACCTGGCCAGTTTTAAGGACTGACAAGTATCCAGAAACCCTTAGGTGTGTATTCATCTAAGTAATGGATTTCCTACTGAGGGCTTCAGCAACCACATAACGCCCGTTCAAAGATGATAAAATGGATGGACCATGCTCTATACTGGAGTGATGTATTTGCTGGCCAACAAGGGTGGACAACTAAGCTTTTACAAAGGCACATTCACATCTGAATAAAAAACATCTGCATAATTTCAGTCTCCAAAAAATCACAGTGATGCTGACATTTGCCACCATAGATGTCCTTATGTGCTTATGCTTATGTAAATGTGGCTCTTGCGTGGATAACTTGCATTGGTTTAGACTGAAGCATAAGCCTAAAGGTACATCCATATTTGCATCCAGTTAAATGTTTTCATATAATGTAATAGGAAAATAATACACAATCAATAATATATATAGGGTACAGCTGAAGCCTAACAAAAAAAAAGCTACTGTTTGTCACCAAAGCTACTGTTTGGCTACATAGTTTTCATGTGATCTCAAAAATGATTACATCTCAACATTAGTTGACTTAAACAAGAGCTTTGCATTCATATTAGTTTATAAACCATTACAGTTATCACAACGTAAAAACAATGTATAAGTAATAATATAAGTAATATCTTGTTATTATTGTTTTATTGTGCTTTTTTTATTATGCCAGATTACAAACCCCCATTTCCAGAAAATTTGGGACACGTTGGGACATGTAGTAAAAACTTAAATCTGTAATTTGGTAATTCACTTGAACCTTTATTTAACAGACAAAAGGACAAAGAAAATAGTTTCAGGGTTTTCAATGATGAACGTAATTCTATTTGTTAAACATGTATAAACAAGTTTAGAAATTGATGCAATAAACGTTAATAAATTATTATCATTATTGGGACAGAGGGATGTTTACCACTGGGTCATATCATGTTTTTTCTTTTTTTTTTAATTATACTTCTTAATCATTTGGGAACTGAAGATACTAATTGTTGCAGTTTAGCAAGTGGAAATTAAGGCAGGCCAGTCAAGCCATTTTGTTGTAACGTGTGCATAATACAGTTTCAGTTTGCATTTCTTAAATTGTGGAACCTTCCAGTGTTACTTGTATACCCTTTTCAGTCTAAAATTGCCTCTGTCCCAAATTTCTTGAGTGTGTTTTAGCCATCACTTTCTAAATGTGTTAAATTTGTTGTAAGTTTGCCATTGAAAACACCAAAAATCATTTCTTTGTCCTTTTGTCTGTTAAATAAAGGTTCAAGTGAATGAACAAATTACAGATTTCTGTTTTCATTGCATTTTTAGAAAGTGTCCCAACAATTCTGCAAATGGGGATTGTACATTAATTGAGTATGATTGGATTCATGAATGTTAAAAATATATATATTTGAATATATGCCCGCTCATTTGCTAGTTATGGCTAGTATCCAAGTTTATTATTAACATAAACATGAAACACGAAAAAAGCTAATTCTACTTTGTTTTTCCGACTGTGAAATGTAGCTAAACAGTAACCAGCATTTAGCTCTTATAGATTTACTACTGCTACTTCTACTACTACTTCTACTACTACTACTAATAATAATAATAATAATAATAATAATAATAAATAGTAGTAGAAATAGTAAAGCAGGTCATTTTTATCTGGAAAACACCAATTAAGTGCTTGGAATGGGCTACTAGCAATATATGCTTGAACTAAACCATATATACATGTTTAAACATAACAATTTTGAGTATGGATCTAGTACTTTAAGGTGATATGCTATTATTACCCGGTAAGGACATCTGGCATCTTTGCTGAAACATACATAGACAGCATGGCAAGCAGCTAGCAAAATCTTTCAATAGCCTAATCAAGAATTTGGATGGGTTAAAGGATAAAGGATGGGTTTGTTTCTGAGCATCATGTTGGTTTAGCATGTATTATTGTGGCTGTGTTTCTCAACCATTAATACCATATGTGGGCTTAAAGAATTTACGTCTATCTGAGTTGCTATACAAGCTAGACAAGCATCGAGGGTTACACCAAGGTCTTTGAGTGTACAAGCTGTTTGTTGTGCATAATAGTAATTGAGCTTTAGAATGAAATCAATAAGGCAGGCGAAAGGATGCAATCAGTTAGCAGGTAGCTCTAGTAACCAAACTGAATACTTTTGTTTAGGCATGCTGAGCCTGAATGTGTTAATCGTGATAATAGACTGCACAATATGTGAGGTAGACAGATATTACCATTAGCTGGAAACTAGCTATCATCCAGATGGCCTACGTGTTTATTCCCAGTCAAACAGCTACACAGCACTGCAATAAATTCCAAAATAAAGGGTTTTACTGTGGTACAGGGTTTACTGTATGTGTATTGGGTCTAAAAAATAATCTTTAATCATCATACAATTTAGCTAGGGTTTCAGAAATGCTAGAACATTTGAGACTGCTTGTCTTTTTATGTGTTTTTATTTTCTTCTCTAATAAACCTGTAGCTGTGAGCTGCATTTCTACCTGCTTCCAACTTAAAATCCCCCAACCTTCTCTGGAACTCTTTATTCATTTCACATTCAAGTCACATCAATGGCAGGAAGGACAACGCAAAGACTAAATTCCTGCATAGAGAAAGGGAAGATAATTGTAGCTTTAGTTTACCAGCAAGCTATGCTGGTATATTTAATCACTAGACTAAGAGCAAGCATGAGTTCTGTCTCTGCAATATGCTTACTGATCTCCTGCTTATCTGAGCACCCTCGCAGAATGCATAACAAATATGGCAAGGTGTTTCAACATGTATTTAGCAAAATACCATGTCACATCACTACAACAACAAACTCATTTGGCTAAAATGAGTCACGCACACTAATGAATACTAAAAGGTTTTTTTCAAGCATTTTAAAGGTTAAAGCAGCTGAACGAGAAGGCATCAGTGAAGTCTTACCTTTTTCTGGGATTGCTCCTGTATCCATCAGCCAGCGAGAGCCAAGGAGCCAAGGCAATCATGCGCTTTGGGAAGCCAGTTAGCGGTTTAGCAGCAAGGCAGGTGTGTGTGTGTGTGTGTGTGTGTGAAGGATCAAAGACGGCTCCTAGTGAGCAGTCCACAGTGGGTTTCCAGTGCGCTTCTGTTCAGACAAGTCATTCCAGCTCGCCTCAGCGGACGGTACGCCTTACAGGTTGGACCTCCAACATCTCCGTCTGGATCCTGCCAGTATGCACCTGTACTCATCCGCTGGATTCAACTTTCCCTCTTTTTCCTCCGCCCTCTTTTCCCTTTCCGCCGTTTTCCGGTGCCTGCATACGTTTCCCTCCGTTCTTCAGGGAGCGCAGCGAGTGTGGTGGCGACGCAGAGACGGAGATAGAGAAAGCGCAAGGGGAGGGGGCTAAAGGGAGGGAGGGAGGAACACCAGGAGGGAGAAGGACTGCTTCTTCCATTGGCATCAATCAGAGGAGAAGTGCAGTGAAAGGGAGGGTTTGAGAGACTGAGCGTCACATGAAGAGCAGGGTAGATGTTTTTGTGTGTGTGTGTGTGTGTGTGTGTGTGTCTCGTTGCATGTCTGTTAGTGTGTGTATGTGGATGTCTATGGCTATAGATATGTGTGGTGAATTTATTGGCATATGGAGGTCTGTCCTTGCAAATTATTCATACACATAGGGCAATCAGTCACAAATTACAGAGTGAGCATGCTGTCAGCATCTCCACTGAATTCTCAGAACGTTTACTATTTTCTTAAGGACAATATGGAGGACAAGGAACCTTTAAAATTAAAATAACTAGCATTGCATGTTCCATTAAAATGACAAAGCCATGAAGACAGCAAGAGCTGTCATTTGCCTGTAAAGCAATGAATGCTCTCTGTCTATAGGATAATGGTGTTCATGCTCTCCAAGCCAATACACTATTATATAATGATCTATTATCTTGCTTCAAACCATCACTTAATAACAGGATACAGAGAGCATACCAGAGAAAAACAGAGTAATAAAGCAAGATCAAGAGAGAGAGAGAGAGATGGAGACCGGGCCAGATCCAGGCACACATCTTATGTCCCTCAGACTGATGAAGGACTGGGGATATTTACTGAGAGCAAGGGGCCGCATACTAAACAGGTCTCTTGCCTCTATGAGTGAACAAAATGAAACCACTGTCCTGTCACTCCAATACTTTGCTTTCTCTTGCTTATTTCTCTTGCCATTTCTCTTATGACTTGTTGCTAGGGCAAACTTTCCTGGAGAGTTTAGTTTATCCGTAAAGGAACCCGAGGCCTTGCCCTTTTGAATCATGGATGTCAGGCATAAAGCCTTTGCCCTTCAACAAGTGTCAGTGCTTGTGCCATAATGTATTCCTTCTCATGAATTCAAGCCTAAGGATTAGCTATTAATCATGAACGGTGGAATTTGATTCCTTACTGTAGCAGATTCAATTATTCATTCATTCATTCGTTCATGCATAGGGTAGGAATACACCCTAGATGGAAAGTCATGCACACACACACACACAGTTTTGTGTATTCTTGTGAGGACTTTCCATTAAATTTCCATTATTAATGCAGTTTATTAATGCTATACATAGGCCCCTAACCTTAACCTCAGTAAGGAAAAAATAACATTTTAGCTCTTTTATTTTTTTATTTTACAGAAAAACCCACTTTCTTCAGGGGGACCACCCAAATGTCGCCACAAGGTAAAGAAAAATAAAATACTAAGAGGAGGTTTGCATAGTCGAGCCACTTAAAAGGAGGAGGAAACCCACACAGAGCAGAACAAAGACATCTTAAAGCAGAAAGTGACAATGAAGCTGGAAAGCTGCAATTTTTGGAAGTGTTTATGCTATTTTACTGACTGACTACTGTTCCAAGTGAAAAACTCACATTTGCTCTTACTCTGGGTCTGCTGTGATCTCTAAGCAGTGTATTGCTGAAATTGCTACACATTCTATTAATCAATCTGATTAAACTCTGGGGGGTCATTGCATAATAAATATTGGATCCCATTTATAGATAGAAAAGCCAAGAAAAAGGCATTAAAATGAACAAGAAGGTGGCCATTTAAAGAATGTCTAAGTACTTAATCATCAATGTTATTAAATGGCAAGTCTGATGTCTGCCATTATGTAACAAATGGTAAAACTGTTATAGTAAATATATAAAATAGCTTTCACTAAAATAACATCCTGAAAAACAACCCCATATCCCCCCTACACCAAACTTTACACTTGGCACAATGCAGTCAGACAAATACCGTTCTCCTGGAAACCACCAAACCCAGAATTGTCCATCAGATTACCAGAAGGAGAAGTGTGATTTGTCACTCCAGAGAACATGCCTCCACTGTGCTAGAGCCCACTATTTTATCTGTTGATATTATTAACTATTTTATACTATTTAGATATTGACAGATTAAAAATGTGGTAAGAACTATATGTCTACTCTCTACATTGATCTCCAAAGTGACTGGCAAAACAAAAAATGCCTGCACCAACTCCCATTTCTCTTGGGTTGGAGCATTACCAAGTGCACTGAGAATAACCTGGCTGCAAATTGCTATACATTGCTTCAACATAGAAAATGTTGGCAGACCCCCCCAGCTGGTGATTAAACCCAGGACCTTCTTGCTGTGAGGCAACAGCGCTACCCACCAACCCACGGTGCTGCCACACAGCTTGGTTGAATATTCAGTTCTTATTGGTGAAATGTAGCATTCTGTGGTCTGTTATTTCTGTTTAACAGACCATTGCAATGGGTGTAGTTCTGATCATAGGCTCACACAGATGTAGCTGAACTAACATGTTATGTTTTTTCCACAGATTTAAAATAAAGTTATTTTGTAGCACCACCTGATTCCTTTTATGATTTGGTGAACCAAGAAAAAAAAAATTAAATGAGTAACCATGTGATATCAACATATTCAATCTCAAATCTGAAATGGTAGTTCTGTAAGGAATTCCTTTGCTGGATTAAAAACACACACACGCCAACTCAAGTTATAATAAAGGTATAATTTTATATAAAACTAACTAGAAATGATAATAAGAGAAAAGAAAGAAAAAAGAAAAGAAAAGAAAAGAAAAAAGGAGAAGTTTAAAGAATTGTTGAATGAAAACTAAGGACAGTAACAGCTAATTTAATGAATGGATCTACTAAACAAAATGACTAAACAAAATGATGTCTTATGAACGGTGACATGAACTAATTTTGAAAGGAGACATACACTAGTTAACCAAAAAGGAAGCACCAAATTTGGGCATATGAATGAACAAATGTTGAACCTTCTTACTCTCGTCTTACTCTTGACACTGTATTCAAAGTTCCCGCGTGGAGTGCATGCTGTACAGCAATGTGATCCAAGAGGTGTGGGCCTGTGCTTTAGTGCCAACAAGGCAGGATCCTTACAGTCTGAAGAGATGAGAGAACTTTGCACATTCTTGCTGGCTTCAAGCATGAAGCGTGAGCAGATGGAGAGTCTAAGGCACAAATGTTCTATATACTGCTTTACAGGCTTTGATATTGGTCCGTGATCTTGGACGACATGTGTGGAGAATTGAGAAAGATGCTGTACATCATTGCTACTTCTACACTTGACCATTCATTCATTCATCGCTTATTCCTTTTCAGGCTCACGGGAGAGCCGGTGCCTAGCCGGCCACGTAGGGTGCAAGGCAGGAACAACCCTAGACAGGGAGCCAATCCATCGTAGGGCACACACACTCGCGCACACACTCACACACACTAGGGCCACTTTTAGAGACACTAATCAACCTAACATGCATGTCTTTGGACTGTAGGATTAAACCCACGCAGACACGGGGAGGACATGCAGACTCCACACAGAAAGGACCCAGACCGCCCCACCCAGGGATCGAAC
>JAOVVG010000051.1:2280641-2299475 GCA_028566375.1 Leptodoras nelsoni | reverse complement strand
GCACACTCTTGGCTTTCTCTCAATGAGCTTCAAGAGGTAGTCACCTGAAATGGTTTTCAGGTGTGCCTTATCAGGTTAATTAGAGGAATTCCTTGCTTTATCAATGGGGTTGGGACCATCAGTTGTGTTGTGCAGAAGTTAGGTTACTACACAGCCGACAGCCATGTAGTCATGAAAATAAAGAAAATGCATTGAATGAGAAAGCGTGTCCAAACTTTTGGCCTGTACTGTATATCATAAATAATGATCTAAATAGGATTCTTGTGTTGTGCTTTGATCCAGCTGAAAGTGTATGAGGATGACTTTCAGAAGGAGCGCTTGGATAAACAGCTTCTGCAGCGGCTTCTAATGAAGAAATCTCCAATGGGGCAGGAGCCAGCACTAATCCACCGCTGTAATAATGACCAGGAGAGACCAAGAGGAGAGCAGAGAAGGATAAAAGAGGAACATAGAGCAGCTTTCATGTGTCCAAAACACTGTGAGAACCGTGGGCACCTGGAGTACCCCTGAGACTCACAGTTCCACTGGATCTAAATGTGATTGTATCTAAGGCTACATGCTGAAATTGTTACTATTTCTTATAATTGTTTTATGTATTTATCAGAGCCTTTGACGTTTTTTTCTAATTCACATGTATACACACGTACATATGTTCACAGGTTCAGCAAAGATTTATTTAGTTTTGTATGACTTTTCTTATGCTTGCATTTTACATTTTTTCTCTTTTCTTTCTCATACAAGGAATGCTATTGAATGAATGCCAATTTTGTAAACATTTTTTCTATTCCAGAGTCTAATTGGATTCTATTTTTTACTTGCCATGTAATGCAGTCCTGCTTATAACAATATCCTAACAGGGGTGTTATAACATACAAGTGCTGCTGTATGTACCATTAAAAGAAAATCTGAAATGAGTATACCATATTTTATATTGCATTAAATATGGTGCATGTGTTGCTGTACTGTACATGCAACCTGTTTTTCAAAAATAGGTACTCCTTTTTTGAACATACTAGATTTTATTTATATTTCTTAATATATATTACCAATATTTCAATATAACAATATATAATCATTTTCGTAATAGAGATTTTAAAGTCTATAAATATGCTCACACTTTCCTAAAATACTCATTTGGTACATGTTTGTTACCACTGGCTCATCTCAAAAGGTACAAAAGCTGAGGATACCACATTACACTGAGTTGTACAAATTTATATGAAACAGTAAATTTGGTTCTGAATTGCAGCATACTTTTTTAACATAATGGTTACTTTGGGTTAAAATACAAAAATGCATATGATAAATGCAGTATTTCTGATAAATTTTTACTGACATGAGGTTTGCATGCTTTGCATAAAACAAAGCTTACATGCTTACACAAAGCCTGCGGAAGTGTCAGTTACATATTAACACAAAAGTAAGCAGATTATCCTGTTATTTAAACATGTTAGGTCACTGCTCTCTTACTGAAAATAGGATTATATGGAAAAAACTTCCTGGTTTGCCTACTTTGTTTCTGAGTAACATCATATACTATTTTCTTGAGAACTTGCTTCCTTGTGCAATATAAACTACATTTACACATTACATCATTTCTTTCCGAAAGAACCTGTGTATCAAAAGGTGTTGACGTCATACGTATAAAGTGTAACCACTTTAGGTTGGACATAAGTGCACACTGTAAAATGTAATTCAACCAAACAACAGTCAGTTAATCAACACAATCATTACAACATCAGCATTTTTGCTGACATCATTATACAGTGCATCCAGAAAATATTCACAGTGCTTCCATTTTTCACTTTTTATTTTATGTTACAACCTTAATCCAAAATGAATTACATTATTTTTTTTCACGTAAGACTCTACACACAATATCCCATAATGACAAGTGAAAAAGTCAGTGAAAATTTTTTGCAAATGTATTAAAAAAAAAAATTACATGTACTTAAGTATTCACAGCCTTACAATACAACAATTATAAGTCAATTTGAACTTTGTTTCATAATATGCAGCATGGTGTAGAATTGTAATACTATAATAATGATGTGACTTTGATACACATACTGTAATCATAAGTCAGCAAGAGAAGATTCATCAGTTCTGTGCTGTTGCTGTAATTTCATATTAACTGTTATGATTAAAACTGTCATCTCAATTCACAAGCTTATATGTCCAAGGAATGATGCACAGTATGCACAGTAATATTATACTGTAGGGCACAAGCAACTCAACACCCTTCAACATTATCAGTTTAACAAATGGTTGACCGTCACATGCTGGGGAACTGAGAATTTCCAAAATTCGCCTCTTTTTTTTTTATATATATATACGCTCTGTGCATTCTTGGTTCATTGTGAAACTGAACACTCCTTTCTATTCAAAGTACAAAGTAGGAAATGCCCATTCAAGTAAACAGTTTCTAACTCCTCTGAGATTTCCCACCACATGACTCCTCCTAAAGCTACTGTGATGTCTTAACTCTGGGAATTCCTGATATGCTCACAGTGTATATAAGAATGAGGGCTTCTGAACCTGACAGTGTGTTTCAGCTGCGACATCAGCCAGCCTTGCTCTGACCAGGTAGTAAGAGGTTTGCTTTCTGAATCTTTGTTGACAAAACTGAATGTTATACTGTTTATTCTCTTTTTCAGCATCGGATTGCTGTTCACTTTAATTTACTTACTTACTTACTTTCATTTTATGACTAAAATACATCTTTGTTACTCAACTTTGTTTATAGAATAAGAACATCCATGTTTATTGTAACATACTCATTTATTATCATAAACTGGCTCTCATTACAAATGGGTATAGCAGTATTTTAAGGAGCTATTTTTTTCACAGTGCTAGGATTGTTCCAGTGTTTAAGAAATTTGTGGTTCTCCACCTTTTTGTGCAATATTAAGGTAATTTTCCCTGTAGGTTGCTTACAAGGCACAGATTTTAGCTACTTCTTTAGTGACTTCTGTACCACTCCCTAAGAAGCCATGAATAAACTTCTTCTGAAAGAGTGCTGCTTGTTTGGGGGGCGGGGACTTCAGTGAAGGAAAAGACTTGGTCAGGGTCTGTTAAAAGCTGGGACACTCACTCTCTTGCATATACACATACTCATTATGCTTTCTCTCACATTCTTTATCTCTCTTCAGAGGCCTACACCAAATAAAAGCTGACTTTTTCATCATCAACAGAGACACAGCTACTGCAGTTTTCCCTTGAAGAACAGAAAGAAAGCAATACGCCCATAAAGACACTTGGCAACCCCTGAACAACAGAAGAACTTCTCCATCATCTACAGTCATGGGAATTGACAGAGCAGAAGTTAAGACTCTGTATGAGAAAGATGGTTATGTGACCAGAATTCCTATCCTCAGCCTTGAAGAGCTGCAGCAAGCCAGAGATGATTTTGCTGAGCTGGAAACAAAGTTTGGTGAGTCCATAATTGTACTTTGGTGGATAAACCAAAATAATAATTATTATTATAATTATAATAATATAAAGAAGAAGAAGAAGAAGAAGAAGAAGAATTACTTTTATTTTTGCCAAATGTTTTATCCTATTGTCTGCCTTTGTTTTCTATATCTAATCTAAGCTAAGTGTCTATTCTGTATCTAACTAAGCTAACTAAGCAGTGACTTTATTCAGAAGCGACTTTGTGGAAGAAATCCATGTCCATGTACATAAACTGAGTTTGTGATCAAAATATTTACATATTTAATTTCTTTTTAACAAAATGCATGCTCAACCTATTATTCCAGGTATGGATTACACAGCCTACAGTCTGCACAATGTGCATATAAAGTATGATTGGGTAATGGCACTAACCAAACACCCTAGAATTCTTGAAGTGATCACTGCAGTCCTGGGTCCTGATGTTCTTCTGCTGGATTCACGCTTCATCTGCAAATACCCAGTGTCAAAACAAAGCAAAACTCAAGAGAGCAATGACATCTTTCCAAGCAACCAAGAGAATGAGGGCCAAAGAAATGAGTCACTTCAAGAAAATGAGCCAATTATGCCATATGTGGCTTGGCATCAGGATATGAAGTAGGTGATTTCACATGCTAGGTTGCTAAAATTATGTAGATGCTGTAAAAATAAAGGTTGGAGCCATATTCTATGTACATATCTTATATATACATGGTCATAGGTATTGGGGACTTGATGGAGGGCCAGTTCTGTCAGTCTGGCTTGCTTTGGATGACTCACAGGAAGAAAATGGTGCCCTACAGGTCATTCCAGGTATAGTAGTGTCTCCTAAAAAACATTAATACACACATCTGTTCCTTTCTTAATCTCACCACACACTCTGAATGTACTGGATGCAAGGTACTCCTGCTCTAGCTCCTGCTCTAACAGTAATGTACTTTTAATTTGTTTTTGTACCTTCTATGTGTCTTAAAAATAAAAGCTCTTTTCATTCTGGCCAAATATTATCATGGAGAACAGGTTGCCAGATAAATACCACTATAGAATAGGCATGAATTCTAGGTACTGTTCATTTTCTAACAGGAACTCACTGCTCTGGACTTTTACCCCATCGCCAAGCAAAGCGTGTAGGCAACATGCTGAGTGTTAATCAAGAGATCCCAGAGGAGCTTGTCGAGAAAGAGAAAGCCTTGCTCTGCCCCCTTCTTGCAGGGCAAATGTCTGTAAGTATACATTTGCATGGGTTCTGCTGTATTCCTTTATATTATGACTAAGATAATACAGAGTGATATAAAAGAGATAGCTATTGGCACAAGAGTGGAATAATAATATAATTAGCTATACCTTAGTCTGATTGAATTCAGAATGTACAGTGCTATCACAAAGTATTTGCCCCTTCCCAATGTCTTCTGTTTTTGCATACTTGTCACACTTGAATGTTTCAGATCACCAAAATACTTTTAATAAGAACCCAGACAAACATTTGAAGAACTGCAGGCCTCAGTTAAGTTTAGTGTAAATAATAAAGAAAGAAAGACACTGGGCAAAAAAAGGCATTCATTAGAGAGTTGCGAGGTGCAAACAACTGCTGACCAAAAAGAACACAAAGACTAGAACATCTAGAGATAATATTCTGTACAAAAACAAGTCAAAGGTGGGACTTTTTGGAAGATATGGGTCCTGTTACATACGGTGTAAAGAACATCATAGCAACAAGCATGGTGGTGGTCAGTTAGTGACTACAATGTCAGCTTGGGGGCCAAAATTCCTCTGCAGTGATATAAAAGATTCACACAAGTTATTGCAAATGTTTGATTGTAGCTGTTACTGCCAAGGGTGGCACAACCAGTTGTTAGGTTTACAGGGGCAAATAAGTTTTCGCATGACTGATATGTTTTGAATGAATCTTTATCTTCAGTAAATGATCAGTTAAAAACTGCATTTTGTGTTTTCTCATGCTGTCTTTATTTTGTATTAAAATTAAATGATCTGAAGCATTTAAATATGACACAAGAAGGAATTGAGAAGAGGGTAAACACCTTTTTCTGTATATCAAGCTCACAATATCAAGATGTTTCTCTGATATTGTCATATGTAGATCCATGATGGACTCCTAGTGCATGCTAGTGATCCCAACACATCTGGAAAGAGACGTTGCGGCTTTGTGATCCGCTATGTTCCTACTGCAGCTTATCCAATTCAGGTAAGAATTCCAGCAAACTAATGTTCAACGCACATTGGTGATATATTCTTCATTCAAATTACGTATAATGGTATATGGTAACATACTCTTTGCACTGTTAACAGGATCCTGAACGACCAAGGCATTTCCATGCAACAGTAGTGGTTAGTGGGAATGACAAGTATAACCACTTCTCAAGCCAAAAATCTGAGCAGTGATTTAACTTTCATTGAATGCTTTGCTATGGTGTAGCATGCAACTATCTGTACTGTACATCTGAAATATCTGAAAATATCTTTATGTAAAACTCTCTTCTTCTCCTTATTTTACTGATAATATAAAAGAATAGAAGAGTTTCTAACTTATTTTATCTTACTGTTTTTTTTCATGGTGAAAGAAAGTAGTCCACTGCACTTTCCTCTTTTGTATTACTTGAAATCATTAATAAATATGAAGTCACTTCAGTGCATTAAGAAATTTGTATTATGTTTTAGAAAAGAAAAATACATAAATGTTGTACCACATGCCTTCATGAAAAATTAGTATGTAATGTCTTAACTTTAGATTATAATAAACAATTATTAGATGATAAATTATTTAAAAATAATAATTGCTACAGAAACGATTAGGTCCACTGATACTAATGTTTTCACTTACATATATTCATATATAGCAGCAATTTATTACATTTACTAACATTACAGAAAGTGAACACAGTGCACTGTAAAACATTTCAAGTTGGTTAAACTCAGAAACAAAGGTTCATTGCTGCCTTAAAAACCAGAGTAAACTCAACTTGAAGAAAAGTGTTAAAACAACGCAAGAAGTTAAGTTTAAAAAGTTTCTTAACTAATGATTATTCACTGTTTCAACCTAATGCACTGAGTCAAAATAACTTTTATCCATTTTAGAAAATGAGCCATCTAGTCAAATAAACATACAATTGCTTACTATTTTAACACACACTTTTAAGTAAGAAGTAAAACTTCAGCTATTTTCACTCAACTTATTGTATAAAGTTAACATTGCTTATGTTTGCAATTTCTAGACTTCATGTTGTCTAATGAATGTTTCCCAGTTTCTTTAAACGTTACAATGAACAATCAACTTACAACAACTTTTGTCCATAAATAACATTTATTTGAACAGCAAATGTCTAGAGACAGACATTCTTTTAACAATAGCACATGTTTAAAACAATACATGTTTAACAACAAAAAATATCTGCCTTTGGTTATTTTTCTGCAAAAACAAAGAGGGACACTAGTAATTTTAATTCAAATTCAAGGTTCTTACAGGCCATGTTTAAAAAAATAATAATAATAAAAAAAAAAGGAAACATCTGTACAACAAAGACAGTGCTCTACCAAACTTGTACCAAACCAGTACAAAAATTTGTTTTTTCAAACAATAAAATTTTTATCCTGAGTAAACAAAATTAACAAAGCAGTCAGTTTCTTTTCACTTAAGGCCAGAGATGTGCAGTCATCATACACACAGTCTATAAATTATACCTGAGCAGTTTGTTTCTCAGTCCATGTACAGTATCTTAGTTGAACACTGGTCTGGTTTGATCTTCATGATGACCCTTTGCAGGAATTCAAATTACTACCTCATTTTACTTGGGTACTCCGGATTAAGGCAATAGATGGTGACAATTAGCATAGCAAAACCAGTAGGCACATCTTTGATTTGAAGAATAATAGTCTCCACCACCACGCTGAATATTTCAAGAGGAAAAGCATCATGCAGGACACTTTCATATCCAATCAGGAGTCCAACACGCATTCCCTTCATGAGGACATCCAGGGGTTTATCATGGATAGAAGGAAAAGATAAAATGTTGTAGTAAGTTACTTTAACCCTAACATTTAAGGCTTTGCAAACATGATGAATTAACGACGGAAGACTGCGGTGATGCACTCACAGAGTACCCTTATTACCACACATGAAAGATCAATATAGTGTATTAACGCACAAAATAACTCCTGCTGGAACAAAAGTTTAATTCATATGCAAACTATAGTTAATTTCGCCCAGTTAACGTTATGCTGTACGCATTACAAAACAACGCGAAATAAATGTTAAATATCTGCCATGGACCCAAGTGGTGTATAATCTTTACCTAATGTTAAGCGTTTATGGCCTCGGCAGTCATCACGAAACAACAAGGGAATTCCTGATAACAGTCAGTGTGGTCACATTCAAAGATTTTGTTGTTGTTTTTTATCACAAATGTGAAAGTAGCTCACTATCATACAATGTGTGTTGTTGTTGTTGTTTTATCTGTATTAATATAAATGGCTTTTCATCTGTGAAAAATATTGATAAGCAACATGTTCCCATGGTTTTAAAAATATTATTGTTTTAAATATTATTAAATTTTTGTGTCTGATCCACTCATACCAGCACAACAAACCACACCATCACATGGTAAGTGAAACTGAGAAATGGACAATGAGTGTAGAGAAAAGAAGGTGATTATAATGTTATGCCTGATCAGTGTATTGTCATTGATATGGTGATGCTTTCTGTCTGTAGAGATTTACTTAACATTTAGGGTGGCACGTGGTTAGATAGTTAGCTTCATTTTCAGTAGTTCTTCCAACATGAGAGTCTTCAAGACAGAAGACTTTCATGTCATTCATTAATAAATGAAAAACACAAATTAGTTATTGGCAAATCTCTGAGGAGTAAGAGAACACTTTGGAATGCAGGGAAATGGAAAATAGCATCCTGCCATTCACTATTTTCCCAGAACAGGGTGGCTACTTATAGTACTATAATAATACTTATGGTTTGAATATAATTTTATTATATTGTCTTATGTTTATCTTACATTAACTTACTAAAGGATTGATGTGGGGTCAAATATGAATAATATGCAATAAGAAGTGGAAAAAGACAATGATATTGAACATCACACAAACACAGACTTTATTGATATTCTTTTATCATATAAAACCTTTACATGTACATATCTAAAATGTAAGCACTGCATTCAGTAATTATTATTTGAAATCATTTTCCAGTGAATACAAACCACACCAAATTAATAATATCTTCACTGAAAGAAATGTGGGTCCTTAAATGTGAAAAATGGATGTTCTGTTAGTGATTTTTGAATAACTGAATCAGGCAAGTGTAAGAACCTCTTGTACCATTACCCCCAATCCATCAAAAATCTCATGTAATTGGGCATTGCACATAAAGGCACAAGTAGTCACTAGTTTATTCTTCCTGTCCACATGCACTTCTCCCACATTCTTATTAACATGCTTAGAGCCCAGTTCCACCATTGTTTTAGCTGTACCAGCATATGGCCATCTGCAAAGGTAATGAAGAGAGAACATCAGCAGTGTAGACAATTTTATGTCTGTCTAATTGTCAGTTATGAAATATATGTCATGCTTACTTCTCACACTCTGTGTCATGGCCTAAAGTAAGTTCACAGCCAGGAATAGCCTTTGCTGCAAGTACTGGAGAAATGCAGCACATGCCCAGAGGCTTTCCTGCCTGGTGGAAGCTTTTGATGACCTTCTCAACCAGAGGCTTCACAGAGAACTCCTTGCCCTTGATGGCCCAGTCACTGAGATTCTTAGCTGCTCCAAAGCCCCCTAAACAGAACAGGTAAAGAAAATCATGAATTAATTTTAATTTAGAGCTTTTATAAATAATTATGTATATTTAGCAGTGGCAGAACATAAGCCTTCTCTGAATACCTAACAATTAAAAAAATTAAGAATCAATAATGCATTCATTAATACTGCAGATAATCTAGCTGCATCTGTCCATTTTCTTGATCGCTTCCTTCTCTCATTCCTTCTCTTCTCTCAAAAAAATTATCTAAGTAGGAAATTCCCATTGTTACTTTTGCAACCATTTATATATAAAAAAATAAAGAACACACACTCTAATAATTTAAAACAAGGAGAAATTTTCAGTGTGTATATGTACATAAAATTCTTATGAATACAGTAAAAAGGCAGTGGCTGTGATAGTAAATATAAATATGAAACATACTGTATAAAGCAGTTAAAATCATTGCACCTCTGAGCTATTGCACACATAACATGTCTTCAATAGGTCCACAGTAGTGTAAATGAATAGAAAATATAATTTTGCTCAGATATCACATAAGCCAAATGAATTTTTCTATTTCTATGAGATGGGCATAATGTCTTTAAACAAGGCCTTCTCAGGTTATAGCCTATGTATGTCATATAGCTCTGGGTTTGTTTATGTAATGTAACATATGTAACTACTATGCTAGCAACCTGAGAACACCATATGTAGTTCACTTTAGGATAGTTCTGCTTTCCCAAAACATGTTGTGCTGCTGATGACCAACAAATGATTTAAAAGATATATCTCATCTCTTAGTGTCATTGCTTTTATAATAATTTTGTTTGATTATAGGCTGTGTTTCCTCTGTCCTATTCATCTAAAAAAATGTGACCCTTACTGATTTTTAGTACAACAAAAGGAAAATGTTCATTGGAGGCCAAACCATATAACTAGGTCCTCCGCTGGTATGTAGGACTAGTATTTGTGAAGGAAGATTCTCCCCAATCACATAGTTTTATACTATAACATGCTTAATGTTTTCTGATTTGATACTCTCTCTAGGCTGATGAACGTACCTGGAATGATGACAGCATCATGATTAGCTACATCTAGCTTAGCCAGGTCAGTGATGTCTCCCCGAGCAATGCGGGCACTTTCCTCCATCACATTGCGCTTGTCTCCCACAGGTTTTCCTTCACAGTGGTTCACAACGTTCATCTCAACATTGGGAGCAAACATCTGGACCTAGAAAGGAGGTATATTCACCATCCTCACAAAATGGCCTAGATTATAAGCACTTTTGGCTTAGTTTGTTTTTGGATGTACATACATCGGAGATGATACCTACTCATGTATCTAGCCAAGAATTTGAGATCATACTCTACATTTGTAAATCAATACTTAATAGATTTTGTGTTTGGATGTGAATCCTGCATTACCTTGGCACCAGCCCGACTAAGATGTACCAGTATGGCAGAAGCCTCATGGATCTCAGTTCCATCATAAACTCCACAGCCAGCGAGGATCACTGCTACACGCTTAGTCATTGCACCTGAGAAACATAAAGCTGGAAATTGATGTAATCTTTTCCAAATATTAGCCAGGAAATGGATAATATATGCTGGTTTAGGATAGTAATGTCCTACTTATGTACTACAACAAACCTATCTGCATAAAGAAGAGAGATAGACGAGTGATAAAGATGAACAGCAGATGTCTATGACACAGCACTGCACTGTATTAAATATTCAGGTTACCTGGAAGCCCTTGGCGAGTGTTTTCGAGGTAAATTACAATCACCTTTGTCTCCAGGCAGCGACCACGCCAGAAGAATATAGACCAGAAGAAATCGACTACAGAGAAGTACAGAAAAACTGTGCAGGATTACAAAGCTATAGATCATCACCAGGAATAAAAGTATTCTCTCTGACACCTTTCTTGAGACTTGCTGGAGCCATATACCACTCATTAGAATAAAGATTTAGCAGGTTTTAATGTAGTTTCTATCATTTTTTATGTCACTGCAATTTTTGGATTGTTATACTTACTTGAAACACGACTTACCTTGTGAAAAGAGGGTGAATTTCTAGCCTACACTCACGCTCCAGGTGTCTCAGTTACCACGATCACGGTTAGACGCGCTCGACCATTTATAAAGGCTTAAGTTTGGCCCCGCCCACCTCACGGTTTGTACCGGTGATGTATTGGTTCATTATATGCGCGTGCTCTGGTTGGAGAATGTCGGGAAGGAAGAACACCACGCTTACCCAACAAGGAAATGCTGAGTCAAGCCCTTCAATACTTTCAGTGTTGTCTGAAGCAGACCACGTACGAAAAGTAAACACAGCGTAAAGTAAGCAGAAACCCATTGCTTGTTCATGTTTCCTCGTAATAAAAGTCACTCTGTTAGCTCTTGACTGTAATGTTATTTGATAGCAGAGCTATAGTAGTGTAATAGTGTAATATCTCGCCTAATGCTGTTTTACGGATTAAGGGATTTTTATTCATATGTATTCGTTCATTCGTTAATTAATTTCATTGGCTATGTGTCCCGGAACCTATCCCGTTAACCATCCTAAATGTTATTTATTCTGTCTAATTTTAGTTAGGGGATTTCAGCAAAACATAACGTAAGCGAGGAGGGCAGGTAAAAGGCGTGACCCGTCAAAACCTTTATAAGGTGCAGCGCGCGCGCCGATGAGCAGCTCCTGTAAGGATGGCAGAATCTGCACCAGACACCGAATCACTGCATTATTCCATCGGTATTTTGGCCATATCTGGTGGTATGTGGCACAGTTTTGTTCATACCTCGATATTTCAAGTGTTTTGTATTGATTAAATATGAAAGCAGTTGTTTTCAGGGCGCTAGACGTTTTCTGTATTTCCCCCAAACGAGGACAAAAACAAATATAATTTAATAAGAAAACTTGTGTACTGTAAGATTTGTTTAAGACTGAGGCACAGATTTGTCTGTCGGGTATTAAAACGGATTTTCAGATGACAACGTTTCATTAGACACAAAAATAGAGTGCGCAGTCGATAGATACATAGACTGATAGATAAAAGTTATAACCTGGAGTTTTAAATCTAAAGACATATTGGCTTGTTTCCCCTTTGTCTCTCAAATGCTTTCATCGATTGCTGACTTGTACAGTGTTGCAGTTGTTTCATCATTCTTGAATGCATAAAGTAATACTAAAATACTCAAAAGGAAACAACTGATCATGCACTCTTTTTTTTAAATCAAGGCTCTTTGCTGCTTCTGGTGAACTACTATGCCAGCACTCCTGATAAGTCCTTCATTCCCACTACAGCATTGGGGATTGAGCTAATCATTATTGCCTCCCTAGTGGCCTATGCAGGTGGGTGTATGAAGCTGTGAAGGTGTATGTGTATGAAGTTTATGATATTAACCTACAATATGACATGTTCTATTAATATATAACTACATATTCTTTTTCATTCAGAAATCTGTTTTTAGAGGTATTCATTAAATGCATGTTTTTGTTTTAACAAGTTTAAGGCACTGCATGGTGAATAGGGTAAAGAAGAACGCAGATACTATTTTTTTGGATAGAAACCTTTTTAAAAAATTACTAATTTATGCAAAAGAGTTTTTATTATTAAATATGCAAATATCTGCATACCTAGTAAAAAATGTTTTTTTAACATTGTTTAAATTTAAATATGTATTTCACTGTTAAAACATTCTAAAGAGAAAGACTTTTACAGACAAGTCCTTTATTTTTATTATTTAATGAAGAAGATATTGTGCATTCTTATCAAACACAAATCCACCATTAATAAACATTTATGGAAAATTTTCAGTATTATCCTTCTAATTATTGATATGAATGAATACGTAAAATTTCGTGGATGCAAATTATCATGAAACAGATTTCTGGTTCCAAATATAAAAAAAATTATTTCAAGGAAATGGTTTTAAAACTATAGTGTGATTTGATGTCTTTGCTGAGTTTGTGGAGTATATAAAGGAAGTTTACGATGTTAGTGGGGTATATAAAGGGAAAGAAAAGCTCTTCTGGAGCATAGGACATATGGGTAAAGTTTTGAGATAATGTAGTGGTGGTGATTGGACAAAAACAGTGAAATAAAAAAATTCTGTTGTGTTTTTGGTATTTGTATTGCTACAACTATAATCTGTCTAGTTTATCCAAAAATCCAACACATGATAGACATGGCTAAATTGTCATGTCCACCTGTCATGCCTTGCCTTCATAAAATATAATCATGCTAAACATACAAACGATAATATTTTATCTGCCTTTCTAAACAGCACTTCTCCTGCCTTGTGTTTTAGGACTGTGTCGGAGTTTGTCCCACGGCTTTATCTACAACACACTGTGTTTTACTGTGTCAGCTCTGTGGTTTGGCTCAGGGCTTGTTAATATACTCGCTGGTGAAGGTATAATCAGTGATGCAAATGGTCTTAGAAATGCCATGGTACCAGGACTTGCTGCTTTTACTTTGGCATTGCTTATCATTAGTTTAGTGGCTGTTCTGAATAAGAAAGTTTTCCTCTGCTTTATTGCCCTTGCCATATGTTTGGCATGTGCCCATGAAATTGCTGGTCTGGCAAATGTAAACTTTGGCCAGTCAGCCACTTCTGCTTGTTACCTCTTGGTCTGTTTTGTCTGTGCCTACTTTGGCAGTGGGCGTCTATTTTTCTATATCTCACATGGTAAGATTAACATACCAGGCACAGGTCTGCTGAAAAAAAACAGTCAACAGTCAGCACAGGGTCAAGAACATAACAGTGTGATTGCTGTGGGTTTGGTAATGAACTTGTTGTCAGCTAGTGTGCTAGCTTGTCCACTTCTTGGTGTGGTCCCTAGGCTTTTCTCTGGCCATGTCCCATGGCTTTGGACAGCTGGTGTCTTCCAGCTAGCTGTGTCTCTCCTCTCCTATAGAGCCATGGACACCATGGCAGCAACCTTCTATGGCTTCACAGCTATATTAAAGTTTTCGGAAGGCTATAGTGTGCTAGTGAGGGACTTAATAAACCAAGAGCCTTATTCCCCAGTACCTTTCCCCGTTGTTTTTGCAGTGCTCTTTTTTGTTCTAGCTTTGTTTAGCAGCACTAGAAGTTTAGTTGATGGCCTATACCTGCTGTTCTTTGTGGCTTACTCTATAGCAATCGCTGCACAACCCAGAGGCTTTTTCCAGGGGGGCACACAAGGTGTGCAAGCAGCTATATTTGTTGCATCTGCTCTCATGCTTCTGGTAACTCTCTATAACCAAGTTTCTCAAAAGAAGATACCCACAGGTGAAAGTGTCCTCAAGAATCTTTTGTCTCGCACCAACAAATTTACACTACGAATTCAGGGCAAAGACCTGCATGCTCCCTATTTAGGTTACTCCAAATATGCAGATGCTGAGTTATTGGGCCATGGTTGTAGTGTGCTGGCAGCTTTTGCTCTCACTGCTAGTGTGGCTAATCAGGATCCCTTGGGAATTCTGATTTTGCCATGGGCTGTGGTTTCAGGTGGTGTCCTGCAGTTACTTTGTGGCTCAGTTGCTTTTGCTCGAGGTAAGACCCTAGAAAGCACTGCCTTCATATTCTATGGCATGATGTGGACAGTGTGGGGCCTGACACGTTTTGGTGGTCTCTATGGCGATGTCCGTGGGTTCCACTTAGCAGTGGGAATCATCAGCTTCATGGTTTTTAATGTACTTGTGGCTGTTGGAGCCCTGTTCCTGAATATAGCATGGGTTGTCTATGCCGTTACCTTTGAGCTCATTCTCATTAGTTTCCTGTTGGATGCATTGGGAATGCTGCCCTATGGCTATGACATTGGCGTGACCATCATCTTCGGTCTGATTAGCTTCTACTTTTTCTTGGCTAATATATTGAACTGCACCTTTGAGGGCCTACAACTTCCCTTGGGTAGTCCTCTGATCAAGTTGAAAGGATTTGGTGGAGGCAGGGAAAGCTGTCCACACCTTCCTGCCAGGAAAGTCTCATCAGTGAAGCAGATTGCAGGTGAGATGCTCAACTTTGAACCAAAAATTCAGATTAAACCAGGGTAGATGGTTCACTGTTAAGACATTTTATAAATATATTTATACAAAAAGTCCATCTCCATATACAACAGACAAAAGGACAACAAAAAGCTTTTCATTGTTTACAGTGGTGAACTTAATTCTATTTTTTAAATATAAACAAATTTAGAATTCAATGCATGCAATACACATGAAAGTTTACCACTGGGCCACATCCTTTTTTATTATACTTTTTAATCGTTTGGGAATTGAAAATACTAATTGTTGCTATTTTGCAAGTGGCATTTTTGGCCATTCTTTCTGTGTACAAGACATCAGCTGCTCAGCAGTCTATGGTCACTGTCGGATTCTTCTTTTCATGATGCACCATACATTTTCAGTAGGAGACAGATCTGGACTGCAGGCACTCCAGTCATGCCACATTGCTGTAACTCATGCAGAATGAGGCCTGGCATTGTCCTGCTGAAATGGATATGGAGTTCCTTAGAAAACATATGTCAGCATATGTCTCTCCAAAATACCAACATAAGCCTCCACATCAATGGTAACATCATATTTCACTGGTAACAGTCTGGATGGTCTTTCTTATCCTTTGCACATAAAATCAGACATTTTTTCCAAAAACAAGCTGAAACATGGGCTCCTGTGACTACAGAACATTTGAATTGTCTTTCAGTTCCTCTCAGATGATTTCGGGCCCGAGTAACTTGCTGGTGTTACTGCACATAATTAACATATGGCTTCCTCTTTGCATAATACAGTTTCAGGTTGCATTTCTTGATGCAGCGGCAGACTGTGTTAAGTGACAAGGATTTTCCACAATACTCAAGGTAGCATGACCTTCTCAAACTATAATGCCTGAAGGTTCAATGGTCACACATATTCAGCAGCAGTTTCCACCCATGCACCAAGATTTCCTCTGACTCCCTTAAACTTGACTCCCTGAACCTTCCAGTGTCACATGTATAACCTTTTCATTCTTATTTTCCCTTTGTCCCAACTTTTTTTGAGTATGTTGCAGGCATCTATTTCTAAATTTGTTTATATTTAATGACTGAAGTCGCTGATAACACTGATTAAAAATATATATGTGTGTGTGTGTGTGTGTGTTTATGTATTTTTATTTATATTTTTAGACATCATGAAGAATGGAGGAATATGTGGAGTGCCCACTGACACTGTCTATGTGCTTGTGGCCGCTTGCAATCGACCACATGCAGTTGAGAAAGCTTATAAGTGAGGCCCTAATATGTTATTATAATGCTTATAACCTGAGCATTATTGAATTCTCTAATCTTATTGGTTAGAAGGTATTGATTAATTTTCTATAATAGTAAGACTCAGTCATCCTCCAGCTGTAATTCAGATGAGAGGTTCATATTAACGGGTTTGTTCTAATATGTTATCATTTGACAGCTCATTCAGACTTGTCTAGCACCTAATGGATTTAAAAAACACACTGCTGCATGTAGCTTTCTGGCAAGGTAGAGCATTCAAGACAGACACATTTTTGCTTTCTGGATTCCTGGTAAAAATGCAAGCATTAGTTTGTCTAATTAGCATCAAGTGTTTATTCTTTATTTACATTATATAAGTAATGTTAATATGAATTATACTAATCTGTTACAATGACTGAACAAATAAGAGAAGAGACATCTTTTTTCATCGTATGTGTTTGTATGTGTAGAGTGAAGAAACAAGCTGAAGAGCGTCCAATGTCATTATGGCTCTCTTCAATTAAACAGTTGGAACCAGTCAAACAACAGATCAATCCACTTCTCTGGGACTTCATGGAGGTGGCTTGGCCTTCATCAATCAGCCTTGTAATTCCTAGAGGTTGGTTACTTTACCTGCATCCATACTATACTGTTGTCAAAACACTTACAAAAAGACCTTTTGTGCATAATCTCACATGGGCCAATATGCAATGTTTCCCTGTTTCTTAGCCCCATGGATGGACTTCTTTGGTTTATGTGAGTCATCAAAATATATTGGCACACCACAAAGTGTAGCCATCAGAAACCCAGACTGTACTGTTGTAAACCACCTAATTAGTTTGGTAGGTCATTTTATTTTGTCAATATTTTATTTTGAGCTATTTTGTTCTAATTAACTATATTTGCTGTATATATGCTCTCTTATACTTTGGAATTTCAGTGCCTGAACAATGCAATCACCTTTGCAGAATCATTTTAAATACTCTATAATAAAATTAAAGACTAGTTTACTTTATGTCTTATGTAAATATAATAAATGTTCCCCATTTTCCCTGTAGGTGGGCCCTATTGCTGTTACATCAGCAAATCCGACAGGTGAAGCAGACACAACCCATCATAACCAGGTTTACGCTAAGTTGGGTGACAAGGTACGTAGTCTTATAGAGACGAATGAGTATCTATACATTTATATATTACAGTTTATGTCATGTATACAGTAAATGAGGAATGCTATTTCTGTACATAGGTTGATGGGGTGTTATGTGATGGGCCTTCACCAGAGAATATTGCCTCCACTGTTGTGGATTGCACCAAGATTGAGAGTGGCCAGATTGGCTTTTTCAGAGTTGGCCTTATTCCTAAGTCTAAGGTAACATTAATTCATTCATTCCTGGTCAGATATGCATACTACTGTCAGTGGTAAGACAGTTAAAAATTCTATGATCTTTTCAAGGTCCTGCAACTATTCGAGGAAGTTCAGAAAAGACATCAGCATGGCCACTTCAATGCTGGCTTTGAGGCAGACATCACTGATCCTCAAAGAGACATCACAGAATCTCAAACAGGTTCTGAAACAGATTTGGGTTTAAGATTTGGGACCCCTTCAGTGAGTTCATTAGACCTCAGCCAACATGACAACAAGGACAGTGAAGATGAATTTTAGGGTGGATTCTGTGTACTGACAGCTTTAAACACTGAAAATAATAAGCCTGTAAATATCACATTCCTTATTGTACAGTTAGCAAAACTACCCATTAAAACCACACAATATTAACAGTAACATAGGCTAATATTTATATACTGTTTAATATAATTGAAACAGTATTAGTAAATATGCTCAAATTGTATTACAATTCCATATATTGTATGATTATATAGAATCATAACCAAAAATGCAAATGTGTCATGCAACATTACATCTTTCTGCATATAGACATTGCACATATGGGCATTTCATTAGTCACCAAATACAACTCCCAAACAGCAATAACAACCCTGGATGAGTCTGTAGTTTTATTTACAGCCTTTAGTGATTTTATAAGACAAAGTAGTCCTATATCTATGAAAGACTATATTTTTTATATTTAATTTATTAATATTTTCAGTATATGTTTTTTACTTATCTTTATTGACTTTGTACTTATATAAAATAGAAATGAAATATGTTTATGTAGGCTACTGATAAAATGCAAATGCATTTGTAGTATATGTAAAGTAGGTATAAATGAAGCCTACTCCATCAGACAGATATACTGTCATTGTATCATTGTGTGTGACATTGCTACTAATACATTACAGGGGTTAGACAATGAAACTGAAACACCTGTCATTTTAGTGTGGGAGGTTTCTTGGCTAAATTGGACCAGCCTGGTGGCCAATCTTCATTAATTGCACATTGCACCAGTAAGAGCA
>JAOVVG010000051.1:2223041-2239122 GCA_028566375.1 Leptodoras nelsoni | reverse complement strand
AAAAAAAAACAATTATTATTTGTATGTTTGAAAGCATTCTTAGTTTACAGCATTTTTCCACACCTGCCTAAAATTTTACACAGTGCTGTATACATGAACAGACTCCGGTAAGACCAATGGTGGTGGGCTTTGTATACATGTTCACAACAACTTGTCTACCAACACCAATATCGTAGACAACCATTGTGTTCCAGATCTAGGGTACATAACGCTCAAATACAGGCCCTTTTACCTTCCTCGGGAGTTTACTACAGTTATTATTATCACATTTTATGTCCTGCCAGATGCTAATGCTAACACAGCCCTACACTACCTGCTATGGGCCATTATATCGCACCAGAACAAATAACCAGAGATTTTAACCATAGAGACTTAAAAACAGTGCTCCTGTAAATCCACCAATATATCAAAAGTGCAACTAGAGGAGTAAAAACGACAAGGCCTATTCAAACATCAAGAATGGCTACAGGAAAATACTACCTCAATTTGGACTAGCACCATCCACCATCAAATCTGTGAAACCATGGCCAGATGGAGCATCTTCACAGCTCAGGGACTGCTTTGAAAACACAAACTACAACATTTTTGAGGATGAGGATTTAGAGGTGTACATCTGTACTCTGCTACATTACAGCCTGTGTTGACACTGTCACTGTTGACAAACACACCCGGGTGCTCTCCAACCAGAAAACCTTGATGACTATGGAGATCAGAACACTCCTCAAGGATTGTAAATGCTGCCTTTAGGTCCAATGAAGCTGAAGCCTAGCTAAAGAGAGCCATCAAAGATAGAAAAATAGATTGACTGTTTATATTGAAATAAATAGACTGAGGACCACTTTACACACAACCCATGACAAGGCATTCAACACCTCACCAATTACAAAAGTACCAGACACCAATGCTATTGCCTTGCATGAAGTCTGGCATATGCTTAGAGCCATCAACCACAGAAAGGCAGCAGGAGCTGATGGTTTAATGGTAAGGGTGCTGAGGGTGTGTGCAGACCAGCTCTAGACGGTCTTCAAAGATTTTCAACCCATCCTTGAACAAAGCCACCATCCTTCCCTGCCTGAAATCCACCACCATAACTCCACTGCAAAAGAAGCCTGTTATTATTGGCCTTCACGGTTATCTCCCAATTGCACTAACCCTAATCATCATAAAGTGCTATGAGAACTGGTCAAGTAGAACATCAAGGCCAACCTCCCAGCCACCTTTGACTCACACCAGTTTGCATACAGATCAAACAGGTCCAAGGAGGACGCCATCACCATGGTCCTAGACTGCTTATCTCCATCGAGAACAGCAAGGCAGCTACATGAGAATGCTTTTCATAGACTACTTCAATGTAGTCACCCCAGAAAGACCAAGCTGAAAGTTACCAAGCTGCATGACTTGGGATTCTCCCACCCTATCTGCTGCTGGATTAAGGACTTTCTAACCAATCACCCGCAGATTAGGCTACCACACCGCCTCCACCCTCATACTCAGCACTCGTGTCCCCCAGGTCTGTATGCCAAGCCCACTTCGCTTTATACACTATACACATACAAATGACTGCACCTCAACCCACTCTACCAACACAGTCATTAAGTTTGCAGATGACACAAATGTAGTTGGACTCATCTCAAAGAACAATGAGACAGCCTACAGGGATAAAGTCCAAAAACTGACAAGGTGGTATATGGAAAACAAACTGGCCCTGAATGCTTCCAAAACAAAAGAATTTTGTAATAGACTTCAGGAGATGCAAGATGAACTACACTGTATATCAATGGGGTCCACGTAGAAAGAGTCCCTGCTTTCAAATTCCTAGGCTTAGTGAGGACATTAGTGAGGACCTCTCATGGACTATAAACCACCACTACAGCAGTGAAAAAGGCAAAGCAGGGACTCTTTCTGAAGACACTGGTCTCCTTCCATCACTGCTCAGTCGAGAGTGTGCTGAAATACTGCATCTCCACTTGGTACACCAGCAGCTCAGCAGCTGACAAGAAAGCAATTCAGAGGGTTATCAACTCAGAAAATCTTCAGGTACCCCTGTCCTCTCTTCAAGAACTTTACATTGCCTGTTGCCTAAGAAGAGCAGCCAACATCCTGAAAAATCCTTCTCACCAGGACATCAGCTGCACAAACTGCTACCCTGCGGAAGACAATTCAGGTCCATTACAGACTAACAGACTGAGAAACAGTTTCTACCCCTGTGCCATATGTGAGCTGAACAATGCCAGTTCACTCACGACTGATCTGGACTAAACATACAGACATTATTACCGGACCAACCTGAGCTCAGCTCAAGCCATGTTTACACTCTCTGTACTTTATACTAAGCAACCACTGTATGTATACATTCTACTGCACCTTATACCAATTTGTATTTACATGTTCTACTGCACCTTATTTTAAGTGCACAACTGCACTCTACCTGCATACTTTATTAAATCTTAATATGCAATAACCTACTCCCTTGATTGTACTGCATACTGCCTGCAATGTATTATGTTACTGTCTTTTTAAAGCAAAGTGTTTCTGACAGACTTATCTATTACATGTTGTGTGTGATTGCACCTGTAGGATTGCTTAAATATCACTGTATTGTACACAGTGTAGTGACAAAGAATCTTTAATCTACATCTACTTTGACCCATGTGGCTTTCCATATCTGCAGAATTCCAAAGCTAAAGCACACTAGCAAAACAGAATAAACACAGGCTCGAAGCTCAAAAAAAAATAACTAAAAGCTTTGAATGGAATTGAATGGATATGTTTACTGTGCCAAGTGGCAGACAAATGTGCACGAATGTGACTGTGGTACACAGCAGGTGTTGAGCTCCAGCTGAATGCAAACTAACATTCTTTTGAATAATCAGAAAAGGCAAAAGAATCTTCATGCACTTCAGCCTATAGACACAGCAGCTCATAAAACCCCAGATACCAAACCTGCAAGAAATTGAAATTGATAAGACTTTTCCAACATATACATGTTTAGGCAAGATTTTTAATGGAAGATTTCTTTGATGATCCTTGTACAAGAACCAAAGGCATGTAGAACTGATACACAGGTAGGTATCAAAAGCCCTACATGTCTGATATTTATTTACCCAATCCTTGGCTGAAGTAGAATCTGTCAAGACAAAGTCGAATATGCAGAATTTCACCATGAATGTTTGTTCTTTGCTGCTCAAAGAAACTTGTCAACCAGGAACAGACATTACTGAAAACCACCAGACTTACCAGGACAACAATTGTCCATTCAGTGCCATCTCCTGGCAGGGGTCTTGACTAAAGGACGCTCCAAAATAACATGCCTTTCCACTGTCCTGGGACAGAAATGAGGGCTGTCTTCAGAGGGCTGTGATATTGTGTGGTGGTTTTGTTTTGAGCACAAACAAAATTCAATGCATGATAAATAAAAAGTAAAAAAAAAAAAAGTAAAAAAAATTAAAACTAACACTCAATTACACACAATCAAAACTAGTTAGCTTTCCCTTTTTGGTTTGAAATAACTGTCCAGTGCATTTTATTAGCAGAACACCATAAACAAACCTGTTAATGAAAAAAGCCCAAAAAAAAAAAAAAAAAAAATCACAGGTAATCAATTTACACACTTAGGTGCACAATTTTCCATGATGACTGTCAGAGACTGAATTTCTGAGCTACGAGTTTCTACACTGTAGGAGGTAAGATCTCTGGAGGCAAGTTCACTGTGCCCAACATAGCAGCCATTCTCAAATATAAAAGCTTTTAAAGTAATGGAACAAAGAGAAATTGATTAAGCTTACAAAGAAACACTTGCATTTTAAGTGGTCCCATAACCTAGAAACTATCCTCCCTCAAGGACAAAATGTTAAACAGAAGTGAACAGTCAGCAGTGAGGACAGCACGGTTACCTGGTGTGCCAAGAAGATTGTTGTCTCTCATCAGCCGGTAGTCCTCCTCACTCAGATTGTTAACAAACTGGTAAAAGGCCTCCTCTCTGTGAAGCCGATCCTGCTGTTGCCTGCGCTGTGAATCAGCCTGTTCTCTACTACCTTGATCTGCATTATCTGAGCCCTCCATTGCAGTCAAACCCAAAAGGAATATGTCAGCACCACCTGGAGGGAAGGAGGGCGGAAGATCAGCAAATGTGTTCGACACAGGGACAGCAAGCAAATATTAAAAAAATAATAATAATTAATTATTTCCCAGATCTAGTGCTGATTATTTACAGTTCAATATTTGCTCAATTATAATATATTATTATAACCCAAACAATCCAATGCTCTGTCAATACTCTCAGTTCTGTATTTAAATAGACACTGTGTTATGCCTGAGTCCAAACAGCTTCACTGATCAGAAGCAGCCGGTATAATATGAGGGCCAACAGGGCTTATTCAGAAATAAAAAGGCACCATATAATAAGTATAATAATAGTATATAATATTAAGAAGGTTTACCAGCTTGACCAGCTCTGCCTGTGTTCTGGCAGCTGGTAGCTTCTATGAAGCCTAGCAGATCCTTTTATAAGGGGTTTTATAACGCGTCTTAAAAGCTGGCCTTAAAAATGGACCCTGACAGAAGAAATGCAAACAAAATGGCATCATGAAACGAGGCCAACACGGCAACTAATCGAGATAACTAGAATAACATAACCAGGAAACACATACTGAACTAAACAGCCACAAACACATAATCCAATTAAAGCGAAACAGCAGGCGAGTACCTTTTACGACGAGAGCCAAAAGTAGACAACTAAAAAGAGCTTTTTACTAGCCAACATTGTCATATCTATAATTATCCTGAAAGGTTTAGTCGTCCAAATCTACGACGATACGATGTAAGCACAATTATCGAGAAACACTGCCATTGTTATTAGTGTTAGCTAATAAGTCATGTCAATGATAACCACTCGGCTACTGAACTAGCTATCCGAGTTCGCTCACAAGGAAAAACGAAGTGCTTACACAAAGGCATAACGGCGGTGCTCATGTCAGTAAGTAAAACCTAATGAAATATCAGTACTGTTAAAATATACAAGAATCGTTAACTTTGTTTGTCCAACCAAACCCGTTTCTTTGGGAATTAGCTACCTGCTAGTTAGCTACTCAGAGGCCTTCTCACTTCCGACATTTTTATAGCTGGCAAACGCTAAATCCATTACAAATGAGCCTATACTACACTACATACAGTGAAAAGGCGACTGTTTCAGACCCTGGCGAAACCGAACACCAATGAAGGGGAATATGGAGAGATTTTATATTGTGGCCTTAAACTGCGTATTTAGCCAGCGAGTCAGCTAGCACAGTTAGCAGAACACGAGCCACAGCTCTTCGGTAGGCGCCGATAAAACAAACCACTGAAAGAATACCTTTTTTAATCCGCTGATTTTGATACTGATCTTCAGACCACTGTGTCTAGTTGTGTATTTCAAAACAAGGCGATCTTTTCCGGCATTAGGAGTCTATTTTCTCGAACATCAGACCATCCGTTATCTTCATACTCGTTTCCGTTTCCGGTGTGCGGGAATGATGGGAAATCTTACGAAAGAGTCGTTGACGTTGAGTTGAGTATGAAATGTTGACATCCTGTTTGTGCAGCATCGTCAGGAAAAAAAAAGAAACAAAGCAATTAGTACTTTGTACTTTTGCAGTACATGTAGAGGTAGGTACATGTAAAAACGATACATTTATAACACTGAAGAGCCTGCAATGGGCATGAGATCATCAGAACTGGACCATGGAGAGATGGAAGAAGTTGGGCTGTACTAATGAAAGAAGTTTTCTTTTACCTCATGTGGATAGCTGGGTGCGTGTGTGTCACTTACTTGGGAAAGAGATGGCACAAGGAAGAAGACAAGCAAACAGAGGCAGTGTGATGCTTTGGCCAATGTTCTGCCCAATTCATGTGAATGTTTGTTACTTTGACCAATGGCCTCTTTCAGCAGGATAACACCACAAACATTGTTCAGGAATGGATTGAGAATCATGACAAAGGGTTCAAGGTGTTGACTTGGCTTCCAAATTTCCTACATCCCAATCTGATCAAACATCTGTGGAAATCTTGGGTCCCAGCATTCATGTTGATGTTACTTTGATATGTATCATCTCCCTAAGCATTATTGCAGACCAAGTACTCTCTAATGACAGTGGGATGATGTACCCTGCCACACTGCAAAAATTGTTCAAGAGTAGTTCGAGAAACATGTCAAAGGTTCAAGGTGTTGGCTTGCAATTTCCCCAGCTCTCATTCCTGGGGTATGTGCTGGACAAACAAGTCAGATCCATGGAGGCCCCAGTTTGTTGCTGACAGACATCAAATTGCACGGGGTACATGAAATCGAAAGAATAAAGAATTAACCAGAGTTGCCAGAGTTAAGCAAAATTTACAGCCCAACTACATCTCAAAACTATACAAAAGATTCGAAACTCCCACCAAAAATTTGTGTTGGATGCAGTGTAGACTGCAGACACCTACACTTTCAATTCAATTTATAGTTTTTTAAAAACAATTACTTTAAAATTTATATAAAGTTATCCTTAATGAGCAATCAACAGGTGACGGTGACAAGGAAAAACTCTTGAGATGATAAGAGGAGCCAGATTCAAAAGGGAACCCATCCTCATTTGGGTGACACCAGATAATGCAATAATAAACAATCCTTTCTATAAATGTGTGTTATAGTTGAAGTCATAAGTCATAAGTAACCAAACATTTTTTCACAATTCCTGACATTTAATCATACTACACATTCCCTCTCTTATGTCAGTTAGGATCACTACTTTATTTTGAGAATGTAAAATGTCAGAATAATACCAGAGACAATTATTTATTTAAGCTTTTATTTCTTTCATCAGTTTACATACACATGGTTAGTACTTGATAGCATTACCTTTAAATTGTTTAACTCGGGTCAAACATTTTGGATAACCTTCTACATGTTTCTCACAATAAGTTGCTGGAATTTTGGCCCATTCCTCCTATCAAAACTGATATAACTGAGTCAGGATTGCAGGCCTCCTTGCTTGGACACAGTTTTTCAGTTCTGCCCATAAAGTTTCTATGGGACTGAGGTCAGGGCTTTGTGATGGCCTCTCCAATGCATTCACTTTCTTGTCCTTAAGCCATTTTACTACAAGTTTACAACTTGTCCATTGGAGACCCATTTGCACCAAAGTTTTAACTTCCTGGCTGATGTCTTGAGATGTTGCGTCATTATCTCCACATAAATTTCCTTCCTTGTAATGCCATCTATTTTGTGAAGTGCATCAATCCCACATGCCACAAAGCAACCCCACAACATGATGCTGTCACCCCTGTGCTTCATGCTTGGGATGGTGTTCTTTGGCTTGCCAGTGTCCCCCTTTTTCCTCCATACATACTGATGGTAATAATGGCTTAACAGTTCCATTTTCATTTCATTAAATCAGAGGACTTTTCTCCAGAGAACAGGAAGAACAGGAAACTAGATGCCTTATCTCGAATGCACGAGCCAGACTCTGACACCTCGGAACTGAAACCCATCATCCCCAACTCCAGATTCCTGCAGACCATAGGAGCCTTAGTTTAGGAGCTGGACCAAAAAATCTGTGAGCTTCAGCCCTCCAGGGGGAGCATCCAATGCCCACCAGGTAAGCTCTGTGTTCCCCCTTCCCTCCGGAGCTCCCTCATCACTTGGGCCCACATAACGCTGGGGACAGGACACCCTGGAACCAGGCGCACGACCAAACTCATCTACTCATCCAAACTCAGTACTGGTGGCCTAGCATGACCAAAGAGGTACAGGGCTTCATCTCATTGTGCTCGGTCTGTGCCCAAGCTAAGGTACCATGCACTTTTCCTTCAGGTAAATAACACCTATTGCCGGTCCCAGAGAGACCGTGGTCCCACCTAGCTATAGATTTTGTGACTGATTTTGTGACTCCATTGCCCACTGCCATGGAGACAGCAGAGGCTCTCTTTCAGCAAGTCTTCAGATTTTACCAGAGTATATAGTCAGCGACCATGGGCCCCAGTTCATTTCCAGGGTATGGACAGCGTTTGTGGACAAGCTGGGCGTCATGGAAAGCCTGACCTCAGGATTTCACCCACAAGCTAATGGCCAACCCAAAGTGGGTTAATCAAGAATTAATTACATTTCTAAGAACATATTGCCTGCATCAGCTGCAGGAGTGGGTTCATTACCTCCCCTGGGCTGAATATCCACATAACTCCGTGCAACACACCTCCACTGGTCTCACCCTGTTCAAGGTGACCAAAAACTTTCCTGAGCCGTTGCAGAGATGAAAAAGGCGGCAGATAAGAGACGAGACCTTCACCCAACTACCAGCCCGATGACATGGGTATGACATGAGTATAGGTCTTGTCTAAGGCCTTCCAGGCCCCTATGAATACTTGAAAGTTGAGCCCCAGGTACATAGGTCCTTTTCTGATTATCAAGAAAATTAATGATGTCTTCTACATGGTCCAGATGCCTCGTCAAAGCCGTGTTCACCCTACTTTCCATGTCAGTCCCCTCAAACCAGCCCAAACCAGACCCCTCAGCCCCTCAGCCTCCTGCGACTGTTCCCCCATGCCAGGAGGACACATATACAGTCTGGGAGATCCTTGACTCCAGGAGACAAGAGGCAGGCCTCCAATACCTTGTACCTGAAGAAGACTCCTGGGTCTCAGCCGACAACATTTTTGACCCCATGTTCACGCAAGTTTTCCATGGCAGACACCCCAATAAGCCAGGTCCACATATTACACTCGTACTCGTACTCAGTGGGTTCGCCCACCTCTTGATCCATATTCCCCTGCTGCTGCGTGCTGTAGTACACTTCCCCTTCCTGGGGAGGTTGCCCCGAGGGGGCTAGTTCATGTTAGCCATGTTGTTATAAGGGGCTCTGCTAAGGCACTCCTCCTCAACACAGATTTCTATATGTTTTTTTCTCCTCTTAAAAGATATACAGTGTCTCTTATTTTTGAGTCTGTCGCAGTGCCTATTTTTGAGATTTTCTCCCACTCTGCTTAGCACATGCTCTGTAGTGCAGTGGTAGCATGTGTGCTTATTAACACAATGATCAAAGTTTAAAAAAGTACAAAGTTTATGAACTAGGGACTTGGTAATGATCAACTGAAACATAATGAGCTATATGGCAGCACCTGAGGGGTTATTTTTAGATGAAAATAGAGCTCAAAGTTTGGCTGAAATACATGATGACTAAAATGCCTCTTTCCTAGGCATCCCGTATCACAGAAGCATTGGGTTATTGTTATTTGAAAGCTACAGTTATAACATGCCATATTTCAGTCAATCAGTCTGGAGCTTAATTATTGTGTTATAGACTTCATTTAAAAATGGATTAAATTACTGCTATCAGTCTACACACAGTAATCAATAATGACTAAGCAGAAAAAAATCAAGAACTGAAATCTCTCAGTTAGATAAGTATTCAGCTTTGCTTTGTTATTTTTGTGATGAAAGGTGAACCTGAGATCGTGTGCACTCTGGAGCAGTTTTTCTTCAAGGACCTTCATGTATTTTGCAGTGTTTGTCCCACCTTCATTTCTGACCCATTTCTGCCACTGAGAAGCACCTCATAGCATGATTCTGCCACCACCATGCTTTATCATAGGGATGGTATTAGCCAGTTCATGAAATGTACCTGGTTTTTGGGAACTGTAGCACTTGTTGTATCTCTTTGCTCAAAGAATCTTTCAAGTGCCTGTCATATGCCTTTTCTTTCCAGAAGAGGCTTCACATCTAACCAAAGACCTGACCAATAAAATTTTTCTTAGGTGGTCGTCCTGTAGATTTTGCCATTTCTGTGGAAGCTTTGATAGAATAAGCACTGAGTTCATGGTCACCTCTCTGAACACAACCCTTCCACCCGGTTACGGGCTTTGGCCAAACAGCCAACTTTAGGAAGAGACCTGTATTCAAACCATATACAATACATTTCAAAATGATGGAGCCAAATGTGCTTCTGGGAACATTCAATGCTTTATAATTGGATTTACACTCTTGACACAATTTACACAGTCTTTGTACTTTATGACTTGGGTTTTGGCCTGCCATGTACTATGGGACCTTATGTACTCAGGCATGTGCCTAAATATCATCCAATCAATTGAATATTTGTCAAACAGCAAAATTCTAAAAAGCAAACGTTGGTCACTCAAAAAAAAAGGTAATGAGTAATTCAATGGAATTTAAACTGTATGGATTCGAGTAAGGACTTTATGAATATTATTATTTGCAGACATTGTTTGGGGACTTATTTTTGTTTAAAATAATCCTCTCAGATTTGAATTACCAGTTCAAATTTATATTCAGATTTTAACTTTCGGCTCAATTCCAAATACAGATACAGACAGTGGCATTGCATTTCCCCCAAAGACCATGTTTTAGTGGATGCTGTTACATGGGTTTTAAACTGAAGCCAAAATATCTCTGAGACCCTCTAGTGGCTGGCTGAGGTACAATGTTTATCCATGCCAGTTCATGTCAGTGAATGAAAACAAGAAAAGCTTACATTTTATTTGTCTACAAATTATCCTTGGAAAGGATGTTGTTAATTAATATGTTTTATTTCGGTTATTTGATTATAATTCCAAAGGTGCGGTTGATGAGGTGATTTTTGGGTTGGGCTGATGAACAGCTAGAAATCATGAATGTGCAAATACTTTCCAACAGGCACCTGAAACCCTTACTGGGACTATAGCCCAGTCAAATTAATTTATCATATTTCAAACTTTGTACAAAAATGAGATGTCCCAGAACTGTACAGGATTTTTTTAAAAATCTGATCTTCCAGTTTTTGAGGCTTAGCAGTGGTTTCCATCTTGTGGTAAACTCTCTGTATTTACTCTGGTACTCTTCTCTTGATTGTTGACTTTGACACATATGCCTACCCCCTGCAGGATGTTCTTTATCTGGCCAAATGTTGTGAGGGGGTTTTCCTTCAACGAGGATGGAATTCTTTTGTCATGTACCACAATTGTTTTTTTGTCCTTTTTTAGGCCTTTTGGTGCTCCTAAGCTCACTAGTATATTCTTTCTGTAGATGCCAAACTTGATTCAGTAGATTCTTTCTGTAGATGCCAAACTTGATTCAGTAGATTCTAAATGTAGATGCCAAACTTGAAATCAGCTCTAGACTGACACGTATATAAAAATAATGAAGGAATAACACACTTCACCATGGAATAACTGAGCAGCCAATTGTCCAATAAGATTTCCTGTAAAAACAGGGGGTCCACATAATAAAAGTGCTTTAATGACTAAACCATTCACCAGATTTGGATGTAAACACCCTCAAATTAAAGTTGAAAGTCTGCACTTTGTACTTATATTCCTTATTTAAATTACCTCCAATAACCTAGTGTGGTAGACAAGTAAAATTACTAAAGATTTGTCACTGTGGACCTGTAATGTGCAGGGATTACTGCATGTTTATACACAGCTTATACTGTCAAGGTTAAATGGCACATGTACTGCAATTAGCAGACAAACCTATGAGGGAAATTATGTTTAAAGACCAGTATAAATTCTTTCAAGATGTAAGCTGGCTTATAACTTGATTCCATCATGTGGCAAGACTTCCAGTGAATCAGCTGAGACACTTTTAAACAATTTTAAAATAGCAGTTTCTTTTTGTGACGTGCCTGGTGTGCATTGATCACCCAGGTAGAGAGTAGAAAATCTTTCCGCTTTGCTTTCATGTTATACCATTTTCGTAATTCAGACCTTATGCTAGATTTTGACCTTTTCAGGTGTTGTCACACTCTATCCATTCCTCTGTGTACTTGACCTATAGAGTTTTATGGAAGTCATTATAATGCATATGAGCTGTGTTGGGAATGTGCACTATGCCACAGGTGATCAGCAGACAAGTGAGTATGAGGAAAATCATTCCTCATATAAGAAAAATCAACATACGAATGGTTATGAGGAAAAATTGAGTTTGGTTTGGCTTATGCAAACATTTAACATGCAGCTTAAAAGATTAATAAATCAGCCATGTTCACTCATACAGTCATTGTGTTTCTAAAATAACCAGTTCCTTCCGTTTTGATATTTCTTACTAAGGTTATGCAATCCTTTATTCTATACACATGTAAGTATTTAAGATTACCTAGGTTGCTTTCCAATTGTTTAAGTGGGCCTTGTATTTCTCTTGACCATCTTCAGCATAAGGTTTTGTGGACAATTCAATTTATCTCCTGAAAATCACTTTCACTGACAAAACTCTCATGTCTGTCTTATACTCAAAGCTTTAATTGCTATGGTATAAGACATAGCTTTAAATTTTCATGTATAATCTCATATTTTTATAATTTATTTAAGAAATTTAAGATCTGCCCACAGTTTTCCATTATAAGTGAGTTGTGGTGAGTTTATTTATAAAATTCTGTTATTTTCCTCAGTAAAGGGAAACATCTCATATGTAGAAATTCTTGTATGTGGTAATTACACATATATTACAGATGTGGTAGATCAAAACTAGGTAGATGGACATATAAAACTGTTTTAATACTTTATTAGCTCAAGTGTAGATCTGTAAATCAGAGGTAATCAGAAGCCAAATTATAGGTTGCGCACCAAAATTCAGTGGTCAGGTAGGGCATTAAACCAAAAGGTCAAGGGTAAATCTGAAGCTGTTCATAAGACATCCATAGCCCAGACAGGGCTTTAAGGATCTGTTGAGGCCAAAACTGAACTATGTTGGTAGTAGCATCATGTTGTAGGGTGCTTTTCATCAGCACTGGCTGAGAAATGATGAGGACAAGATGGATTGAGGCAAACAGGGCAATCCTATAAGAAAAACTTTTCAGGTCTGTAAGATGCTTGAACCTAACTAGGGAGGACATTCACTTTCCAAATGAACTCTAAGCATATAGCTACAGTAGAGTGGTTCAAAACTGCAGTCCCTTATAATGGCCCCATCAAAGACTGGGCCACCTAGACTTCTGATTGACATTTTGTAGAAGATTTTAAATTGATGTTCACCAATGGTCTCCATCCACTCTCACAGAAATTCAATTGTGCAACCAACAAATGTCTGCTTTGTTGTTTTGTTACCCTCTGTGTCACAGTAAAAAAAAATCCCCATTCAAATTAAATACTATTTAACCCAAATGGTAAAATCCTAATTAAGTCCATTTTGCTTCCAGGCAACAAATCATAGAAAAGTACACAAGGGTAAATACGTTTGCAAGGCACTGGATATGTTTGCACTGGATATGTTTATTTAGCTGATATGAACTTCCAGTTCATGAATGGAACTCAAGTTGACAAACAGCTTTAGAATGCATGTTGTTTGCATCATGCTAGTTCCATAATGTAACTTATTATCTGCAAAAATACAGATGCAAATAAATCTAATTACTGTTCATCCAGTTCTTCTGTTTTTTTTAACTAATAAAGAAATGCCTTAAAATAGATTCTTTTGTAGGCTGGAGGAAATAGAAAGTAAATTATGATCACAATAGGCACAAGCCTACACTGATTTTAAATACAGAATTGTTTTCAACTTTTCAGTTCAAAGACAGATGTTGACATGCAGAGTTATTAAATTGTATTAAATGAATTATAAATTGTATTAAATGACCAGAGTGGAACTATTCCTGAGAACTAGAACTGGCTAGTTAATTCTTAATGCGGCAAACAAGGAAAATGAAAAAAAAAATGGCATACAGCGCAACCCACGTAACAAATGTTCATTAGGCGTATGATTAAGAAGAGCATGTGAGCTGCCATGGCTCAAATCTACAAGTCAAGCAACTAAGACGATCTGGGCAATTAAAAAAAACAAAAAACAAAACAAAACAGTGACAAGACAAATTTTGACAATTTCCAAAAGCAGCATTCAAAATCTCATTTTAATTTGTATATTTACTCCATAAACATTATTACAAAACTCAGCAAGTTACCAATATTACATTGTCACCATACAGGCGGGTTCACAAATATTTAAAACTTTTGCAACAGTTACAACATAAACCAAAAAATACTAGAATAATTTACATGAAAAAATCTATAAAACAGCAAGTAGTTCACAAATTAGATTTTTGTCTTAATTTTTCTTCAATTATGTATTTGTGTTTTTCACAATAACACAATACTCCCACAACAAGGTCAAATTTGTCATACAAAACTCCCAACAAAAATCTTTTTTTTAAGTTACTTGATATTTTGGTTTTTAAAACCAGAAACCTTTTTATTATCCATCCCTTTCACTGCCTGCATAGGCACAAAAAAGGTTACTCACACATACTAATACTTCACAGCACTTTCTAAGAAAAATATACACTTACAAAATATGTTACAAATTGGCACGGAGAAAAATATACAGTATTTTTTGTTATGTCAAGAGTTTGTTAAGAATCCCTCTAATATCAACTCTAGACAATATTTATAAAGCTCAATAATCTTTTCAACCAAAAAGTAATCCAATTAACGTCAAATAATTATGGTGTGGATACATCAAACATAACCATATATTATTATACATTCATAAAGAGAGGATTAGGGTTTTCTCTTGTTTATAACTATATATTTAGATATAGTCATATCAGGGAGGAGAACACTTGCTTTCTTAGCACCAGTAAGAGTAGGCAGCTCAACAGTGGCACACTGTACACAAATCTCAAAGAAGTACATTCAATTGAAAATAGGCAGAAATGAAAGAAGGCAGGTAAGAGGGCATGGCAGCCCATGTGCAGTTTTTTTTTCCATCACCAGCATGTCCTGGTCCTTAATTATGGCATGCTAGACAGAACAGAGAGAGGCAAAAGGACATAGAGCAAAACTGAGCAAAAAGCTTGTGTTGAAATTTTGCAGTAATGAACGAACATACTTTTAGGCATTAAGGCATTTTTCATGTCCCTTGTCCCTCTAAATATTTTCTAGAATATTCATTTTTTTAATCAAATGTGAATAAGTACAACAACATGCACATATACTCTCCAGCCAATTTAATAGGAACACTTGTATTCATGCAATTATCCAATGATGTGGCACTAGTGCAATGCATAAAATCATGAGGATAGAGGTCAAGAGCTTTAATTAGAATTCACGTTTAACATGAGAAAGGGAAAAATGTAAGTGACTTTGTCTCTTTTTGGGTAAGTGACCATGTCTTTTTGGTGCATTTTAGAAAATGCAGAATCTCCTGGGATTTTGTGAACATGTAAACATTAACAAAAAAAATTAACTGAAAGAAATTCTGTATGATTTTATGCATTCCACTGCTTCCACATAATTGGCCAACTGGATAACTACACAAATGAGCAGGAGTACAGATGTTCCTACATAAGTGGCTGGTGGGTGTTAAATGGATAATTCAAGATCAGTGTTTAATTCCATACTATCCCCAACTCAGAAATTAGTGAATATATCTGTACATATGTAGTAATAGGTCCTGTTTCTTGGCTTTGCTAGCCAATACACAAGAGAACCGAATCACCAAATGCAGCATCTCCTATACAGCAAGTACATTTCTTGACATTCATAGATATTAACAAGTGTGACCTGTTTTCAGTAAGCATTTATCAGTGAAACCTTCACAGTTGAAATTCCAAACCAAGCCACATTTACCTAATAATTCCAACACCTACTGCACAATATTTCCATTCAGATATATAAAATGCAGGCAGTAACTATACTGTACTTCAGTAACCAATGTAAAAAAATTCTGTAATGGCAAAAATATTTAGGTACAAGGTTTGTATGTGTGCAAATGTTTATGTAAATGTTGCATGGATGATAAAGATCATTTAAAAAAAAAAAATTCACATACTGTGCTTTTCAAATTTGTCGACCTTAAATGCCTTAAATACTTCAAATGCAACTGGTCTTTGTTTAGATTTGCCTTGGTGTAATGCTAATGTAGCTCTTAAGTAGCAAAAGTTTATGATCACCCCCCCCCCCAGTCAGTAAATAAACCTTGACCAATACTGTTGGCTAAATAATACTTTTTTATATTACAATGTCACCAAAAGTTAAATACAGGGCTTAGACAATGAAACTGAAACACTTGTCATTTTAGTGTGGGAGGTTTCATAGCTAAATTGGACCAGCCTGGTGGCCAATCTTCATTAATTGCACATTGCAC
>JAOVVG010000051.1:2190637-2203072 GCA_028566375.1 Leptodoras nelsoni | reverse complement strand
CCAAGACGAATTGACGCTGTATTGGCCGCAAAAGGAGGCCCTACACCATACTAATAAATTATTGTGGTCTAAAATGTCAGGTGTTTTAGTTTCATTGTCTAACCCCTGTAACTTCTGATTAATTAATTAGCTATGTACCATTAGTCACACATAGAGATACTTTCCATATGAAAATAGAATATTAAATTAATTTGATTTACTTTTAAGTACATTTAAAAGTAGCAACTTTTTTAGTTAAAAAGTAAAAAACTAAAAACATGCACCGTTAATTAAGCTAGATTTGCCCATACCATCTATACTTTTGCTTAAGGAAAATTTCTCAGTACTTTTTAGTTACATCCCTGCAAACTAACATCCCTTACTTAACATGTCACATTCATAAGACACCCCAGGAGTTTATGCAGTTATGACAGTTAATAAAGGGAAAATGTTATATCAGGCTATCAAGATCCAAGGAAGATCAGAGGAATTAATTAAATAAAAGAGGGGAAATATACATTTCAGTGAAACTGCATTAGTGCTTTTTTATGAAGACTCTCAAATAAAAAGACGTGGCGTTTGCTTTTATGAAGGGTATGAAAATGAACACCAACCCTACCTGCAGGTGGTCATGTAAACTCTATTTATAGTTAGGTGTTTATTCATTTTAGAACTCAAACTGCTCAGATTTAATTTAAGCCTTATGTATAATTATATATTCTATCCATATCAAATAAACAAACTTTGAAAGAAATTCAAAAGTATTCAAAACTGAAATAGCATCTGGTGTGTTTGAACATTGATTATAATAACTTCAAAAAAGTACATAGCAATAAATAAACTGCTTAAACTAAGTGACAATATCTCCAAATCATTCACAGTAAACAAGTGCAACTCCTTCTTCTCATTTTTTCAAATTAAACTTGACATAATATACAGTAACCTGACCGCTTCACTTAGCCCATCTGCCACCCAGCTGTCCTCACCTCTCTTAACCACTCAGTCTGTCTCAGTTCGCCCCTGTGTCCCCAATGGAGCTGTCCAATTACATATCAGGAATGAGAAGCCCCATGAGTGTTTTGGATCCCATTCCTTCTAATCTAGTGAAGGATCGTCTTCCAGCCATCTCTTCACTTATCACAGAAATCATCAACTCATCCCTCAGCTCTGCCTCGGTTCCCAAAAGGCTCAGACTGGCTGCTGTTACACCTATTCTCAAAAAACCTGGTCCTAACATTGACGTCAAGAATAACTTCCATCCTCCCGTTTTTTTTTTTTGTCACCTCCAATTATCTGTATGAATTATTTCAATCTGATCACTTAAATATTCTCATTGTTCTCGAACTCACCGAGCTTTTGAAACTATTCATCGAGGCATCCTTCTCTCTTGCCAAGAACTGGGTCGCTTCTTTCCTGGCTCAAATCATTTCTCAATGACAACAATACATCAACATTAATAACTGCATTTCCTCCACTGTTCCTCTATCCCAGGAGGTCCCCCAGGGTTCAGTGCTTGGTCCCCTTCTCATCCTCCTCTACATGCTTATTACAACTAAACTGTGAAAAAATCAGAAATGATCATCAACAGAAATGACAAAACAAAAACTCTTATCCAAAATACTCATTTTGTCAATTTCTGTCTTACTATCGATAACTCCACTCTGCTATCCTCCCTACATATCCATAACTTTGGAGAGATTTTTCACAGCAATCTTTCCTTTGAACATCATGTCAATCAAATCCCCAGATCTGCTTTCTTTCACTTAAAGAATATAGCTTGCCTCCACCCATCACTCTCTGCTGATGAAACTCTAGTCCATGCTTTCAACACATCCAGACTTGACTACTATAACTGCATTCTTTATGGCACATTATCCAACATCCAAAAGAAACTCCAGTACATTCAGAATTCTGATGCAAGCCTGCTCAGCCACTCTTGCTCTTATGTTTACATTACTCCTGTCCTTCAGAAACTTCACTGGCTTCCTGGTTCTCCTCATGACTCACAAAGCCCTTCACAATCAGGCCCCTTCCCACTTCACTGACTTGCTCTGCCGCCACACTCCTTCTTGCTTTCTCAGCTCCACTGATACCAACATCCTGTCTCCTCCACTAAGGACCAAGTACCAGACCTGGGGCGACAGAAGCTTCTCCATAGCTGCCCCCACCCTCAGGAACTCTCTCCTAAAACATGTTTGTGACTGCACAGATCTGCACCAAACAACTTCAAACTGCTGATCAAAACCCTCTTTTCAAAACTACTTGTAACTCGTGATCTGCATTTTGTGATTTTTAGGATGTTTGTTTAGCTCCTCGTTTAATATCTTAACCCATGTAAAGTGTCTCTGATTACCTTGAAAAGCTCTATAAATAAAATGTATTATTACACTGAAGTACCAGAAAAAACTGGTATACCAGTTAATACTTGTTAAATCCCCCATGGGATCTTGGAGGGAACATTGCACAGTCCTCACACTGATGTTTGTTGAGGCCCCAGCATTGAATTCTGATGTTACTTGAGGCACGCCTATCACGTGATTGCCAGCTGATGCTGGTCACGTTTACCCAGAGTCTTTTTAAGGCCACACTGCTGTCATACATTTGAGGTTTTGCCAGAATTCTTCTCCGGAGCTTCTACCACAACAGAAACAACTCTAGATGCTTCCAGTGATATCTATTGCTTTATGCACACTGGTGGATGCAACCAATGATGTGCATAGGTGGTGTTGCTATATATTTTGCATAGGCTCCAGTACCAGTTTTTCTGGTACTTTGGTGTATTACATTTAAATTTATGACATTTAGTAGACGGTCTTATTCAGTGATAACTATAGTGATATCCAAGCATTATTAAATAACCCAGAAGTGCCATTCATCCAGGACAGAGAATGTCACTATTACCCAACCCATTTTAACTGATTATCCACTATTACCCATACTTATGGTTTAGTACAAGGTTCCCAAATGTACAACTGTCATAGGCAATGTTAATTGCCATCTATCTGTTATTATTTATATTACTCTACTTACAATGTGTGCTATAATTATTAATGATAATGATACTGCAAATTAGTATTTCTCTGGTTATAATGGATGAATAAGAAAACTGGAATTTGTACTGTTGATATCTGGGGGAAAAAAGTGTAGCACAGTTGTCAACATGTTCTATTAGAACTTATCAAAAATGTCAAAAAAGTGTTTTTTTCCTTCATGTTTTCAACTATGCCTTAATGAACTTTCAATGAAATGAATTTTAAATGCCTAAAAAAGTTTTCTATGCAATTTATGCAAAAGGTAATTATTATAATTATTTTATATATAAATACACACTCGTTGGCCTCTTCAATAATAAATGAATTTCATTTATTTAATTATCCAGTCTGTCTATGGCATGGTACCAGTCCAATGCATATAATCATGTCACAAGTCAGGAGCTTCAAGTAAGGTTGATATCAAACATCAGAATGAGGAAAAGTGTCATCTCTATGACTTTGAGCATGACATGCTTGCTGGTGCCAGATGGGCTGGTTTGAGTATTTTAGAAACTCTTAATATACTAGAATATTCACACAGAAATGTCTCTAGAGCTTTTTTTTAGTTTCTGTTGATGAGAAAGGTTAGAGGACACTTGGCCAGACTGGATTAAGTATTCTTTAAAACAGTGGTGAGTAGAAAAGCATTTCAGAATGCACAACACATCAAACCATGAAGTGGCTGGGCTACAACAGCAGCAGCAGACCGCATCAGGTTTCACATCTGTCAACTGGGCTCAGGTTCACTGTAACTGGAGTGTCGAAGACCTAAAAAATATTGCCAGGTCTTTCCCAATCTTGTTGTCCAGATTCTGTGCAACTTTTCCTGGAATATTTTCTTCCTCAGCCTCTCACTTTAATTATCAATATATTTGGCAGACATTTGCATGGACTATGAATCACAGCTTACGGATTTGAACACTTGTAAACTAGCTCTTGTCTTAAATGTAAAATAAATCCACCATGTCACATATTTATTGTGCAGTGACTAAAGGGGGATTGTTCATGCTGTGCCTCCACCTCACATTCTAATGCAGAAAAGGAACTGGCATGCTCATGCTGCTAATGCATGCTATTTTATTCTTTAGCTTAATTAAAAAGAATAGGTTTAGCATTTGCCTTGCCATTTTATGTAACTTCACACATTTGAAAAAAGACATAATTCTGGCAGCCAAGCCAGACTCTGCACCAGCCCAGCAAGCTAATCAACCTGAGTTCAATTTGATTCATTGGTGATAAAGAAATAAATCTTTTCTATGAGCGCCTGTCATGGTTAATTTGACTAATGCAGTTCTACAGCAGCACTAGTAAAGCTACACTGTTTGCAGGGTGAACAGGCTTTTGGGAAATGCTAACTGTGGACAGAAGGCGATGGCGCCCACTGACGCAATCTCACCCGACTGGGTGCCTTCTCTTGGAAAAAGTGTTACTGTTAGTGACAGTAATGTGTCATCCTACAACTATTTACACTTCTTAAAGATCAAGTCCATAATGATGCTGTTTTAAGACAAATGCAGAGCCTTAACAATAATGAACAAAAGATCCCACTTCCTTTTCTTCCTGTTTTGCTCTGTACAAAGTATACAAAGGCAAGACGTCTTCACTGGTGAAAAAAATGCAGGCACATATAGGAAATTCACAGACGTATTTGCTGTGTTTGGTCTAACTAAACAGTGACGCATGAATGAATAGATATTACTCTTACTTTAGAAGAAATACATCTGCAGTCAATCAGATGTACATTCAGATTTAATGAGGGGTAGTTATAGCGAGGCAGTGGAACCTAATGGAAGTGGGTCAGAGTTGGCAAAAATTATTTGTGTCACTTAGAAGTGTACTTGAAACATAATAGACTATTAAACACAGACTATTTAAGCCACAAAGTTCAGTTGCGGCAATATTCATCTTTGTACTCAACACGCCAATCCCATTTCTACAGTTCTGAGAAATACAATTTTAAACTAGATTATCATGTCATGCAGGCTTTGTGAAGGCGGCTTTACTTTTTTTTTTCTTCCAAAATCACATTCTCTCTGATCTAGTCAAATTCTCAGTAGAGTGGCACTTTAGCCATCAGGCAAAGGGTCACATTAATCCTCTAAAAGTCAGTCAGTTGACATCTAATATCCTGTTTGTTGCATATCTGGAACGCTTCTAGAGATTATGTTCACATACAAAATCAACTCAGAAAACGGACTATTTGTGAGTTGTAATATTTCAAAAACAGTGAATTGATTCCATCCATCCTCCAGCCTTGGCCTGTGAAATCGTGTTGTGCTGCAGATTCGCCTGTGTGTTCAAGCCAAGAGGATGGGGAAGGGTTGAGTTTCACCATCTGTTCTTATCTGCCTCTCATTATCCCCACTGTTGACATTCACTCGTTAATTGATGGGTAGCTTGGAGAGGCTCTTCTTGTACTGTGACGGGGATCTCGGGAAAAGGCTTGAGTGTACATCTAGCAATAGTAAACTGTCTTATTGTTTGCTTTTCCGAAAGGTCAAGAAAGAGAAGCCAGATAACCTTACCCTTTCAGGAGTACATATGCGGCCTTATCACTAAGGCGCTTCCTGCATTCTCATGTTTGAACAATTTGTTTGTCATTTCTGCCTTGTCCCTAATGTTTAAATACTCCTGGACTGGTGATTAGAGAACAGTACATAAATGCATTGTCAGGGAGGAAAACAATACATGCTATGTACACGCCAAGATCCTAATACTCCCTCCTAATTCTTCCCTGACGCGTTTCTCTGTTTCAAACAAAGCCTTCACCTTTGACAGATGACAATACTGATAAAACGGTGTTGTGAGGGTGGGTTTTGACAAGCCGTGCAATACAAGAAGAAAGGAGGCAGAGAAACAGTGGCAGGCGCTAACAATAGCTTTCAGAATCGAGCCGTTCTTTCTTTATGCAGAGGCAGCAGCGTGACAAATAACCACCCCCCAAGCATGCAAGTTGGTCAAAACAGAACAGCCATCCATACAGAGAAGATCACACAACCTTATTTGCTTCTAAATTTACCAAACCTTGAGGACCGTTGCCATAACACTTCTGTCTTTTATTATATGATTGTTCCACAGGCTCATGCGACACAGTCTCTAAAGCGAGCAGATTTTCTCTGGAGTGGACAAAGGGCTTGTCATGATAGTACCAGGTGATTCTGGGCCACTGGCCATTTTCCTTTCTGTCTCACCAGGTGACAGGATCCTGTGAGGTGTTAAAAGTTGATTAGGTGTCTAAAGGTCACCTACCCACGACCATGTCAGCGTCCCAGAGGCCCACAGTCTTACAGTTTAATGAGCCAAAGCTAGCTGCATTCAGCTAATGGAGCTGCTGCTCACTGGTCACACAGGTCTAGACAGGTGCACTGTAGCAGCCTATGCACTGATTGATGAAATAATGCAGCCAGAAAAATAACAGTAATTGATGGAAAAACACAATTGTTTGGCTTGATCAAATGTTAGAAAATGCATGGCCATCATCATATCTGTGTGCAGAATGTGCATTAAATGATATCTAATAGGAGGCAAAAAAGGTCATCTATCTGAGATGTAATTATTCCACTTGCAGGCTTGGTTCTTTGCACACCATGTCTGTTTGCTTGCCTGAATCCAAATCAGGAGCATGGGGGGGCAGGATGCGGTAATGCTGCAGTGATCACTGCTAATACAAGGCACATCATGTCTTGGAGGTGTTGCAGGCAGCTCAGACATTCCATCAATGTCTTTTTCTACTCACACTCTATTCGACCGACACATTATTGCTGACCTCAATCAATATTTTTTATTACCGCCACTTTGTTCTGCCTGTGCACAACCTGCAAACTAATCAACATTTGTAGTATTAAAAAGTCCCCTTGAATCTGATGTTTTTGGGTCTGTACAGGCACATGTCAGTGTGAGAATCTAACAGCTCTCACTTTAAGTGCAATCTTTTAAGACCAGTGAGAGAACAGAAGGTCAGAACAGAAAAATCTCAACATAGTCATTTATAATTATGTCAATTTCTAATGTGTCAAAGTGATATGTGCTTTCTATAGCATATATTTGCAGTTGAATAATTATTTGACTTGATTTTATTGTCTTCTAACACACAGGTGGCTTAAGCCAGTATAGATACTTAGGATTGTTTGCAGCCGTGATAGTGCCTGAACCTGACTGGAAGACATACATTTTAGTGAATTACATTACCAAACATTATTAAAATGTCATATAATGTCATGGTTCCTCTCAAGGTGGATGCTTATTGTATATGCAGGCCATCTACGCCTGGGGGTGTAGGGGATGGGGGGTTTGGGGCGGTCCCACAGTGACTCTTTCTATCCACAAAGAAGACTAGTGTGAGTCGATTCAACATCAGCGATCTGCTGTACAGACCTGTTTAAAGTGTTATACATTTATCCGATCAAGTAAATGACATGAATAATCTAAGTACAGCCAAATTTTATTCAGGTGATGACATATTAGTAGGAATACATTTCTGAAGCGTCAGGCAGGTGTGAAAATAACCCTAACCATGACAGCGGTGTTTACACTGGTCACACTTAATTTGCTGCAGAACCTGAATAAATCCACCAAGATGAAAAATAATATGCACCCTTGCATTGACAAGGGGAGCGTGTGCGAAGGGTGAGATCTCAATTTGCAGTTGACTGCCGCTAAATTCAATGTAAATACAACTCTCTGATTTTCCTGAGGGACCTGGGTTGCTTCTTGTGCTGTATGTCAGCTGGAACAGTGATGAAATCTGCTCTGAAACATCCTGTCTGTCTCTGGCTGATGGACTTACAAACGCTGTTCTGACCCATTGACAAGCACAGATCAGCAACCGGTGCAGGAGTCTATTCCATCATCTTGCTCTCAGAAGAGAAAGGCTGTTCACTCATTTCTTGTAGGACCTTTGACCATGTTTGTGTTACACATCTGCTACTCTGCTATAGATGGTTGAACCTGACTGCATTAAGCCACACCCCCCTGTGATCACTTGACAAATCTATTTCTGCTTGACACATATATAGATACATTACACATATATACATACAGTGTATATATATATATATATATATATATATATATATATATATACATACACACACACACACACACATACATACAGCATGTATATGCACATGAAAACGTATAAAATTTTATTGTTCTTAATCTGGTTAGTAGTTGGCAATATCTCAGTTCGCTAAATACATTTTATTTATTTAACATTCTAAAGTGTTCTCATGATTATATTCTCACGGACTGTAAAAGCAGTTGCACAGAAATAGCATACTGTTATGAATCTCTTAATGAATGCCACAAATGAAATATAATTTAGAAAAAAATAAACAGTTTAGAAGCTTCCTGCAGATAACATAAAGTAAAACATTAGACTAGCAGGGTGCACATATTTGTGCTTAATCTACATTTTGCAATCTGTGCCACATTCGAATCACATCTCCGTATTGATTAACATGCACATTAGTGTTGCTAATTAATGAAATAGCCATTATAATAAATCCTCCTGAAAAGCCCCACCTGGGCTTTATTCCTTGCCTGTCTATAGCTGCTGGAGCCAGCCAATTACTCTGAAATTTATTGGACCCCGCTGCATCTGAAGTGTGATTAGAATAACAACGAATCTCCAAATGGCACATTTTAGCTCCTTCACCACCGCATGGCAAAGTGTACAGAACACAGGCACGAGAAAATTTTTTGGTGCAAGAAGGCTCCCTGGTAACGCCAGGGCTCTTGCCAAAAACTGAGATACAGAGCTGGAGAGAGAGAGAGAGAGAGAGAGAGAGAGAAGGGAGAAGGGCAGGGAAGACAGAAAGAGAGAAGACTGGAGCATGGAAAGCACAAAAGTATAATAGAGTGAGAATAACCAAGCAGATACAGTAAGTGATCAAGTGAGAGAAGGGAAAGAAAGCTAGAAAACAACAGAAAGGACAACAGAGAGAGTGGATAATCAAGAGAAAAAAAACAGAACACAGAAAAGGCAGAGGATGGTGGAAAGAAGCTAAGAAGAAAGCACAAGGAATTAAGAATTGAGGAGGAGAAGTAAGAAATAATAAAGAAGAAAGAAAGAATACAAAGAGACCAAAAAATGGAAGAAGCATATTGAGAGAAACAGAGTAGCACTGAAAAGAAAAGGAAAAGTAAGAGGAGGAAATACATGTGGAGAAAAATATCATATACAAAGGGACAACAGAAGAAGGGACAACTAAGTAGAAAAAAGGAGAAACACTGAGAAGAAGAAAGAAGAACAGATAAAGCCATGAGATGGAAAAAAAGAGATGGAAAACAGAGGAAGATAGAGAGATAAGGTAAAAGGAAAGAGCATGAAGAGAAACAGCACACAGAAATGTGGGGGGGGGGTGCAAAGAATGAGCAAAAAACATGGTAATCAGTCTACAATGTATGAAAGAAAGCATTAGCATCAGAAGCATAGAAAAAGAAGAGAGAAAGCAGGATAGATAGATAGATGGGAAAAGGATTAGAGTAAAAGTGTAAAAAAAAAAGAGCATAAAGAAGCCATCATATATATTAAATCTCATATAGTGAGATTTAAGAAGGATAGATAATGATAGACAAAGATAAAAACAATGGAAGTTGGAAATAGAAGATGGAAAAAAGTAGATTTCTTATGAGGTGCATAAAGAGAACGGAAAACACAAGTACAGAAGGACAGAAGTAGAGAAGGGAGAAGAAAAACTCTCACTCGCATCTGCACTCGAGGGAAATAACCTCTTAATCCAGCGTGAACTATTATACTGACAGACAAGCAGCTTCCTCCAACAAGAATATGAAAGTCTTGCTGGTGGTTCAGAAACCGGCCAAAACACGCAATAATCCAGGAGGAGCAATTTACCCAGCATCCTCCTCACAAACACACACACACACACACACACACCTCCACCACAGCTGATTTCTTCAGTGAAAGTCAGCAGCTTGCCTAAAGCACTGCTACATAAATGATTTTAAAGGGAAGTGCTGGAGGAACCTGGTGCATGCCTGCACATCTCTCTCTCTTCTCTTTTTCTTCTGTACCTGTGACTGCTGACACAGCCTTCTCCCTTTCTCACACTTCATTTCTTAACTACTGTGCCTGATTCGTTTCATTATTTTCTGAACCAATGCTTCTTCTCAAGAGACACGAGTGTATGTGCGTGTTGGAGGAGGGGTGTTTGGGAGAACCACATGCATGTAGGAGGCTTTATTTCAGCCGAAACTACTCATTCATATTCATTTCTATGTCTAGTGTAAGAAACCAGCGCTTGATGCTGTTGTGTGTGTGTGTGTGTGTGTGTTTTTAAATAAAATCAGCCATGATGTTCATAACAATAAGCCAAATCAAAAATCAAGATTGAATTAAAGTACAGCAAAATCCTGCTTATCAGGTACAAACCTTATTATGTTCTATCTGGCATTTTTTAATGCATAAAGCAAGAGGATTATACATTGTGCTATGTGCTTTGGGCTGAAGTTAATTAACTGAACGATGCACTGAGGCAATAAGAAGAAATTTTTTTTTTAAAGGCCATGCAACCGAACCCACCAGCAATGCTGGCATTTTAGCTGTGTCCAAGGGTGGCCGTTTCCCCTCTATAATTCCTGTTAAATCGTGCCATGGCACTGGGAGCACAGAAAGCGCAGCCTGAGCTGGCCCTCGCACGGTTTGATATTATATTAGCATTACAAAGGTTTTTTTTCCCCCAACCATCTGTGACACTGCCACAGGGAAAGAGGAAAATCACTTTGCTTTTCAATGCCAGAAAATTGTTTCTATAGGAATTCTGTGTGAGGGTTGATAAGGCCAAGAGTCAAAAGAATTGTGTATTGTTAGTGTTATACCTTTTCAGTGTTTACTGTAGGGTAGAGGAATGCTAGTCATGGAGCAATTGTCCTACCTTTAAATCCCAGGATGTACTGCAAAGAGGACGGACAGCTTCATACAGAGGAACAAGTAAAACAGAAACTCACACTTGAGCACTCTCAGTACACTTTCCTCAGATATATAGTTGAAGAATCAACATTATTTGGCATGTACGCGCTAATCAGAAGAATAGACTTGGCACCGCCACACGGATCTCTCTCTACTATCGGCTGTTGTCACTAGCCTCTGGGCACGTGCCAGTCGCCTACTTGGCAGAGCGAGCATCCTCACACAGACGCTGGCAGGTCTGAGGAAAAATTCTGATGAAGTGCGATAACGCAACTGTTCCAGGATGCTGTTCTGATCATTGTGGAGAGAAAAACAAGGAGATGAAGAGATTGATTTGCAATATCAATGGGATCCAAGGCGCATATGCGAAATGCCCAGTCAAACAGGTCAAACACTCACTGAAATTTTGTGTCTTCTTTAAAGCATGAATATCACTTTTGTTAAATCAGTGGTTAACAAGATGAAGGAGCTTCATTAATTAAATGAAGTTAAATTAGGAATCTATTCTTACTCTTATTCTTAATAGGCTACACACCTCGGTCCATATTATATCACCCCTGTGGAGTGAGGCGTCACCATATAATCATTTGCGGTTAGTAAAAATGGGCTGGAATATTGAAGTTTTAGGTACTCTCTTGCTAAACTCATGCTAACATGATTTGTACATGGTAGGGGTGTAACGTTACAGTTGGCTCATGATTCAATTTTCCTCATGATATTTTAAACCTTTACATTACATTTATGGCATTTGGCAGACACTCTTATTCAGAGTGACTTACATTTATTTCATTTATACAACTGAGCAGTTGAGGGTTAAGGGCCTTGCTCAAGGGCCCAACAGTGGCAGCTTGGGGGTCCTGCTTGGGAAGCAAGTGTGGGCAAAACATTTTATGTGTGGTGCTACTCCAGCTTCCTTCACCTCTATTTCGAACATTGTCCATAATGGCAGCAATGTTGTGATTGTTTTTTTCAAGCTCCCACTACGAAACAGCCAATTTCCTCGGCTATGTTTAGCCCTTTGTGTGACTGGAAAAGAGGACAAGTTTGGAGTATGACACTCTCCGGTGATCACATGTGCTGTTATAGTGACGTAGCTCTGGGTAGCCCTTGTAGTCCACTAGTCAGTGGTTATCACTACACTGTTTACCTCTTTCAAAGTTTGTATCACGTTTGCTTTTGTTTTGAAGCTGCTAGGCTGTTAATGAGGCTGAAGAATGTGTTGTACGAGAGCATGACGTATGACATGCTAGTGAGGGTGGAGCCCTCTGCTGTTCAAAAAATTCTATTACATACATTAGATGGCATTATAAACAGAGTGCATGCGATATCGTCCATCTCCACGATGCACATCGTCACATTTTTGTATCGTGATGCAACGAGGCACGATGTATTGTTACATCCATAGTACATAGTACAGGGGGTTAGACAATGAAACTGAAACACCTGTCATTTTAGTGTGGGAGGTTTCATGGCTAAATTGGACCAGCCTGGTGG
>JAOVVG010000051.1:1970502-1981422 GCA_028566375.1 Leptodoras nelsoni | reverse complement strand
CAGAAACTGATGTCTTGTGGGGTTTTTTCTGCAAGGCAAATCACTGAAGGCCAAATAGTCCATTTTATTTGTCACGAGGAAGCTTTTTTTTTTTATCTGAAAAGGTTTTAAAGTTTTTTAAAAACCTTTTTTTAACTGGTGATGAAGCTCTTAACATAATTGTGATTTAAATTACATAAGATAATTACACATTCATTCTGCAGGCAGCAGCTTGTGGCTGGCTAGAAGGGCTTCGGGAGTTATTCTGTAGGTTGCAAGCAGCGGTGATGTGTAGGATGGCCAGAATTCAGGACATCTTACCCCACAAAAGTGAGCGACAAATCTTCTATAAGCAAGTTGCAGATAGACAGCCCATGCTGCAGTTATATGGTGCTATACCTGTTGCTATAACTGAATGATTGATAATGATTAGTTATTTGTTTTAATTCATGGATTTGCGTTCACTCACTTTATTTTTTATTGAATTAATTTAAATAGGTTTTAAAATAAATTCCAGTAACATCAAATGGTATTCCAAGTCCCCGATCTAGTGAACTAGCATGAGGATGTGTTTTTAACAGAGCCGCAAAAAAGCTCTTCTACGTGGTGCTCTGGTTAAAGGCATCTGCTAAACGACACCTATAATTCCATATATAAAACTCCATGCAGATTATATGATACAACGTCAGTGTTTGTCTTCTTACGCATTAAATTCACACACACAGGAGCATTTCCCCATACCTTTTCCCCATTCTCCACCAGCATGCGGTCCCAGGCGTTGACCTGCGTGGCCTGCTGCAGGAAGTGTCTCTCTTGGTCCTCCAACTCTGAACTCCACTTGTTGATCAGGGACTCCAGCTGGGCATATGACATCACCGGTGCAGCACTGAGTAGACACATTGTCAAATATTTAATAAAACAAATGAAAAAGCAGCACTAACATCAAAACAGGGCTAACCAAATCATCTGCAATTCACACTAACATAACACCACGTGTATCAGTCGGGCTCTATGATTTCTGCTCAGGGAATCTCAGTACCTAGGCATGAAAATGGTAAAATGGAGCAGAATTGGTGGATATCGTGTAGATGTTATAAACCTAGAAATTTGTTCATGTTTTCCAATTGTTCAGATAGTGTAAATTACCCTTGGAGTAAGCATAACCATAGGACTCTGCCATAGCCAATCTACCCAAATGAGTGCACAGATGTTGACTAGTAGCCATGACTCCAATCTTCACACTCACACGCATTGGATAAAAAAACATGTCAAAAATGAACTCTTTGGTAAGCCAAAGTCAAAAAACAGTTCACTGCAAAATACCAGGCCAAAGAATCTCCCCAAGAACTACTGTAAGTCTGGCCAACAGCTATTCGGTAAGTCGTCAACACACAGTTGACAGGAGCCATAAAGACACATGCAATAACCATTTAAAATCAAGAGTCCATCTCCAGAACAAGACAAAAAAATTAGCAGGAGATACAAGGCACACAACCCCAATTTTAATCAAGTTTGGACGTTGTCTAAAACATCAATAAAAACAGAATACGATACCTGCAACACGTTCCAAAACAGTTGGGACAGGGGTGTGTTTAACGCTGTGTTATATCACCTTTCCCTTTAACAACACTCAATAAGCGTTTGGGAACTGAGGACACTAGTTGTTGAAGCCTTGTAGGTGGAATTCTTTCCCATTCTTGCTTGATGTACAACTTCAGTTGCTCAACAGTTTGGGGTCTCCGTTCATAATGTCTCTGGTGCCTTCATAATGCACCACATATTTTCAATGGGAGACAGATCTGGACTGCAGGCAGGCCAGTCTAGTACCCGCACTCTTTCACTATGAAGCCACGCAGTTGTTCACAAAGTGGTGAACCTTGCCCCGTCCTTGCTTGTGAACGACTGAGCCTTTCGGGGATGCTCCCTTTATACCCAATCATTCCAATTCTGTTCACCTGTTCCAAACAGGTGTTTTTTAAGCATTCCTCAACTTTCCCAGTCTTTTGTTGCCCCTGTCCCAACTGTTTTGGAATGTGTTGTAGGCATCAAATTCAACATGAGTGAATATTTGCAAAAATAACAATAAAGTTTATCCGTTTGAACATTAAATATCTTGTCTTTGTAGTGTATTCAGTTGAATATGGGTTGAAAAGGATTTCATCGTATTCTGCTTTTTTTTTTTTTTATGTTTTACACAACGGCCCAACTTGATTGGAATTGGGGTTGTAAGTCTGAGGAATGGATTTGTGCAGAGATGGACAGATCCCTTGAGAAAATGAGGAAGACACGCATGTCCCTTTCTTGTACAAAAACTGCAGGGAGGCGCTCTCCCAAAAACTGAAAGCCTAAGGCAATGTTTCTTTAACTAACATGCAAAAAGTCCTGATAACACATCATACTGCCTTAAGGCCTACAGAAAGCACTGAAGGGGGTTACGCCTAACAGTGTACATGCAACCTGCTTGTATCATGTCACCGATTGTGTGGGAGAGACCTGGCAACAAAACTTCAATGATGTCTGCCTTGTTCAAAAAGCCTGCAGGGAAGAGAAGATGGTTGTACTTCTTGAAAATAAAGGAGGCTGTACAACTTAAAGACAGATGACAAACAAGAGGCCCTCCAGGCGAAGCTGTGAGGGGTGTGACACAACGATCAAAGCTCTGACAGTGCTGGAGGGCACCGCTCTCCCACAGCAGTCTCTGCATATAACATCATGGAGGACTAATGGAATAGCCAAAACCCAAATGAACCAAATGAAAAGAATGTGTTTGATTACCCTCAAATGGATTTCGCTTAGTGTTTGAACTATTTTGAACAAAGCACTGGGATATCCATCCTGTCCAAGAAATCTACAAGAAGGTCAAGGTGTTTAATCCCAGATAGGCTCCTGCTATGAAGGCAGGCTGAAGTCTATAGCACCCTGTTGGCACTGAGGCGCCCAACTCCAGAGCTCACTGAGGAGTGAAATGTTGTCCTTCCTGACTTCCATGAACCTCTCCGACTGCTTGAAAAAGACAAGTAAATGATTCTGATGGGTTGCACAGAGTCCTACATATATTTCCCAGGTGGTACAGGTGACTGTAAGGAGCTTCAGCAAGTACAAGACACTTCTCGCCGATACGACATGGACTGTTACTGAGCTCTAACACTCATGTACTTCAGCGAGTTGTACCTAAAAGATGGGTAACATCCAAAAAAAGCTAATTGCATTACACCAGAAGAAAACTTTAGGCTGTATTACATTCCATTTTAAGTTGAAAAGTGCATTTTATTTATGCCTACAGGGTAGTTATGGCTGTTAATTAATTAATTAATTACTAAATGTCATTTTTGCCTATAGGACTGAACGCTGAATAGTTACAACATGCCCAATGTGTCAGCTGTTTAAATAAAAAGTGACATTTTGCAATGACTTTTTTTTTACTTTAAGGTAAAATATTTTGAGAGAATGTTGAGAGAAAAACAAAAGGAAATCATATGGCCCTATATCAGCATGTGATGTAGCAGACCTGGCCACAACTGCAGCAGTGGAGATGACTGTAGAAGTGGCTGGTGCAGCAGAGACAGCAGGTTTCAGGCCCAGTGAAAAGCTTGTGGTGGCCACTGTAGTAGCAGCAACTAAAAAAATGATTTATTTTATTTCAGTGATTATATATCATTTCCTAGTGGACGTAATATAATCTGTATTATTTGTAGGTAACAGAGAGAGTCGTCCTGCACGCTGAGATCACGAGTGTTACCTGTAGTCACAGCAGCGGTGGTGGTGGCAGCTCCTAGCGGTTTGAGAGTTAAGCCAATGGAGGCTGTAGATGCAGAAGGCATTGCTGGGGCTGCTACACTGGTTGGGGCACCCACTAGTATTAGAGAATAGAAAATGAATCTTGAGTTTGATTTATTAACTGACCCATACATTCAAAGTGTAAAACTCATCCAGAGCACAGACTTACAGCTGAAGCCTGTAGAGGGAATAGGGGAGGCAAACAGAGAAGATATGGGGGCAGCCTGGCTAGCAGCGGCAGTACTCGCTGGAGCCGGGGTGGCTGGAAAAACAAAGAAGAAAATCACATACATTTTTTTAAATCTTTTATCGTGCTCTGTAACAGAGGAACTGAATGACATTTTAAAAGGTCTTCACACCTGCAGGCTTGATCCCAAAGCTGATCCCGGTGGAGGAGACTGCAGAGGCTGGAGCAACAGCTCCCAGAGTCAGACCTTTAAGATTCAGGAAAAAAAGATTCATTTTGTGCTACAATGTAAATATAAAACTATTCTTCAGGCACCCTGATGATGATTTTTTTTAGCAACAAATAAATATAATTTGGGGGAAACTTTCATTTTTAAATGTAGAAAAACATATATTTAAGTTCATCTGAAGCAGTCACAATGTTTCTGTGAGCATGCAATGGACTGCAAAGCAGATTTGCTTGTGTGATTTATTCCCGATTTGAAAATGGTGAAGGAAGATGACTGGCTCATTTTCATCAATGTAAAAAATGAATCTAATTGAACCCCTCACTGAGTGACAAACCCGCCCCATGTCCAGTTCATTTTAAAGCCTAGCTTCAGGAATCCTATTCCTCCCATTAAAAAAAAAATCTGAATGAAGGCTGCTGGGTTTCGCATGCAAAAAAAGAAGTAAGTGTGACAGTCAAAGTCTCCAGAAGAGCTGTGTCAGATTCTTAAACCTTAAAAACTAATTTCCTTACAAAACTGCACACACTGTACCTGGGAACACTGTTTAAGAAAGAGACACCAAATATTAACTTCCTTTAGTTTATTACTGTTCACTACACTTTATGGCGTTTTCTTTTACATAGAAACATCTTCATTACGGCATCTTTGCTTTACAGCCAGTCTTTGCATGTGCCTAAGACTTCTGCCTCGTACTGTACAGTGATTAGCTGGTAAGTTTTACTGAGCATCTTGGAGAATCTGCCACAGCTCTTCTGGAGACTTTGACCGTCACACTTACTTCTTTTTTTGCATACAAAAACCCAGCAGCCTATTTACTGAAAACATTCTCCTTTGGACTTGGATAAACGCTCAGTGTATCACTACTGTTGGGGTTTGTTCTGTCAAACATTATTACACTCATTTATAAAGTCAGATGACGGCATTTCTTGATCAATACAGAATCCTTTATCGACACGTGTAAAAGCTCCATAACCGTATCACTTAAGACTTTACCTGTGCTTTGGCCTCCCAATGAGAAGGAAGGAGTGCTCAGAGCTGACGTTGCGGCAGGAGCCTGAATCTTGGCCCCGGGAAAGCTGAAGCCTCCTGTGGACTGCTGGGTTGGCGCTGCAGTCTGAGTAGCAAGGGCGCCGAACGCAAAGCCTGTGCCACCAGACGAGGTGGTGGAAGTCGGCAGGCCTCCCAAAGTCACCCCAATGGTGGCCGGCTGAGAGGCCGGAGTCAGGCCGAGACCCAGTTTCGGAGCGCTGGTGGAAAAACAAATGAATTGAGAACATATCGTATACAAAAAAAAAAGTCTAATTTTGCAGCCGTCTTACCCAAACTGAAACCCTCCACCAGCAGTGCTGCTCTGTGATGATGCATTAAAGCTGAATCCACCTTGTGAGGCTCCAGCGCTCGTGCCGGTCTGTGCGAGGAGCCCTGCAATTTGAGACGTTCCCAGTGGGGCTTGAGGCTGCTGCTGCAGCTGTTGCTGCTGCTGCTGCTGGGCCACGGCTCCGAAGGTGAATCCTCCTCCTGCTGCCGGAGCGCTCGTCGGCAGGGAGAAGCCGGGTGGGGCGCCGGCCGGCGCTGTGGTTTTAGGGGCTCCCAAGGTAAAACCACCCCCAGTAGTCGCTTGTCCAAAGCTGAATGACATGGTTTCTCTCTCAAGGTGCTTAAATACTGAGAGAAAAGATCAGAAACAGTGTAGAAAGTAAGCCATGTAGATCTACACTGATGGATCATTCTCCATCCTCAAGCATTAAGTCAGGCATAAAACACAAGGATGACAATTCCTCTTTTTTTAACAGCAGTAATGATTTTTAATTCATCCATAAACGCAATGGTGCCATTTTTATCCATTTACGGTTACATCTAACGTTGTGTATATGCGCATATGGTATTATAGCAGTTGTAAACAGTCGTTCCTTTTGCAGCATGTCTGTTTGTTGTTGTTGTTTGTTTCGACATAAACAGACCCATGATGTCTCGAGCTCCTTATACCGGCAGGGAAATGATTCCAAGGCGTTTAGCATCAACAGCTAGTCACGCGTTTACAAAATCGATAGCTAACTACGCTTTTTAGCTCTCTGTGGCTAATTATTGACATGCAAACCTTCCGCCGCCGTTCACTTTCCGTGTAAACATAATATTATGTCATATTGATAAATTCAACTCAAATGTGTAATTAAAAAAGGGGCTGAAGTTACCTCAGAAGAAATGCGCTGCCATCCTCAATACGAGCAGAGCGCGGAAAACATGTGCGTCAAAACTCCGCGCCGGCTGTCAACAAAGGACCCGGAGGTTTACACGGCCTGGCTAACGAACTTGCCTGTTCATAAATATGGACCTGGGCGAAGTGTTTGAGCAAAGTTTGTTTCGTGTTTGAGCACCTCGCTTTTGAATGCTCTGTTGTGATTGGTCAGAAGGTGTTGATTAGTTTCCTATAACAGCAGCCCTGAGTGTGTTACCTGCAAGGCTTGTGGGTGTTCTACTGTGTTGTGTTGTGTTTCTGTCATTCACAAGGGCTTGTATGGTGGATGAGCTACATAATATATGGTTAATAATCAAAAAGATATCTATATTATATAAAAACAAACAGTTGTTGATGTGATATTTTCTGTATAGAGGCATTTTAACATTTATGGAAGGAACCTGAAGTGTAAGTGTTTTGTAAAAATCGGTATGTTTTCTGGTATGGGAGAGTCTTGAGGACAGGAGTTTGCCCTTTATGTTTTAAGAAGTAAAACACCTCAATCACTCACTCATATACTCACTCAATTAATCACTCACTCACTCACTCACTCATACTCACTCACTCACTCACTCACTCACACTCATACTCGCATACACACTCACTCACACACTCATACTCGCATACACTCACTCACTCACACTCATACTCACATACACACTCACTCATACTCACAGACACACTCACTCACTCACACTCATACTCGCATACACACTCACTCACACTCATACTTGCATACACACTCACACTCATACTCGCATACACACTCACTCACTCGCACTCATACTCGCATACACACTCACTCACTCACTCATACTCGCATACACACTCACTCACTCACACACTCATACATACTCACTCACTCGCATACTCAGTCTCTCGCATATTCACTCACTTAATCACTCACTCACTCACTCAATCACTCACTTAATCACTCACTCAATCACTCACTCACTCAATCACTCACTCACTCACTCACTCAATCACTCAATCACTCACACTCATACTCATACTCACATACTCACTCTCATACTCGCATACTCACTCACTCACTCACTCACTCAGTCACTCAATCACTCACTCACTCAATCACTCACTCACTCACTCACTCAATCACTCACTCAATCACTCAATCACTCATACTCATACTCACATACTCACTCTCATACTCGCATACTCACTCACTCACTCACTCACTCACTCGCATACTCACTCACTCATACTCACTCACTCACATACACACTCACTCACTCATACTCACTCACTCACTCACTCACTCACATACACACTCACTCACTCACTCACATACTCACTCACTGACTCTCATACTCACTCACTCACTCACATACTCACTCACTCACTCTCATACTCACTCACTCACTCACATACTCACTCACTGACTCTCATACTCACTCACTCACTCACATACTTGCTCACTCACTCACTTGCTCACTCACTCACTCAACAAAGGCTGCTCTTGTTCTTCACCCCCAATGATGAACCTGATTATTATCACTCCCCTAACACACTACATATATATCCAAGAGTCAAACACACCACTCTCCATTCACATTAATGAACAGCATGCACTCGGATCATTCAAGGTCATATTTTAGCGTTGTTCTGTCAGGTAGTTGGCATGTGCACAAATGCTTCCTCCAAAATATTATAAATATTAGAACTAGAGCATAAAATACAGATATTTAATGAATGACAGCACTCCTAAAGAGTCATCCCAGGCCTAGAGACTTCAGCCTAAAGGATCCTCCTATATACATATACAACAAACATACAAACAAAAATGCAAGGCATCAGCAAATAATAAATAATATACAAGGAAATATGTTTAAGAGTATATTTTAGAGCTCATCTACAGGAGAAATAACTGTATATACATACAGAACTGTATAGCTGAAATGGCACAGTAAAACAGTAAAAGCTGTTAGACTGCTTTCAGTGCTACATTGTTTCGTTCATTTGTCATAATAATAAAAAAAATTAATTAATTTATGCATAAATATAAATGAATAGTATTTATGCTAATACTAATGATAGAGAGTCATATGAAAATGGTATAGACTGTAAACTAAACAGCCAAAGCTGCCATATTGTTTTGTTTATGCAACCTACAAATAAAGAAGTATAAATATTATAAACATTATATAATATAAATATAAATAAAGAATTCTAGCCCACTACATATTTCTAATATTTGCTGGACTATATATTTGAACTAAAATAAGTACCATTGCTTTAACGTCTTACATAATGTTTTATACAATATAAACATATACAGTATAAAGAAGCTTTCTATGTTTTCATTATGGCTTCATTTTTTTTGGCCGTTGAAGTCATTGGGAAGCAGTTGTGCTCACAGCTGAATGTTCACCTCACTGTGAGTGCCGTCGCCATCGGTGTTGCTCTCATTGCCATCAGAGAGATATCCACTGCCCGAGCAGTGCAGCCTGCACTCCAGGGAGGTGAGCCTCTGTTTGAGCCTCTGCTGAGTGGCTGTGTACTCCCCCAGCAGCCGGGCGAAGCGTGTCTGCAGAGTGTCCAAAGCAGCCTCAAGCTGCTCCATTTTCTCCTCCATCTGTTCACCCGTAAGCCCTCCAAGTCCCAGCTCCTCAAGCAGGCCCTCCTTCCGGAGGATCTCCCGGCCCCTCTCCTCCAGCACCTTCTTGGCGTCAGGGTATTCCATCACAGCTTCCATTAGGTCGTCCTTGGAAAGACAGAAGAGGTCCGAGTAGCCGATGCTGCGGATGTTGGCTGTGCGACGGTTCCCCATTTTGCTGCCCTTGATGTTGAGAATGCTGATCTCGCCAAAGCAGCTGCCGGATGTCAAGAGGGCATACTGAGTCACCCCGTCATCAGCTACCACTGCTAACCGCCCTTCCTTGATGATGTACATCTCCTTACCAATGTCACCCTTACGGCAAATGTAGTCACCGGGACTAAAGACCTGAGGACGCAGCTTTAGGACGAGCTCCACCAGCAGACCTGCTTCACAGTCCTGAAAGATGCGCACCTTCTTGAGCGTTTCCAGATGCACATTGATTGCGATCTCTGCCCGCAGTTTGTTGGGAAGGTTTTTGAGCACTTCTTGCTCATCGATCGTCTTCTTGTTGGTCCAAAGGTAATCAAACCACTTAATGACCCGAGCCTCCAGCTCTTTGCTAACCTTGCGGAACTTCATGTACTGCTTGATGGCGTCGATGCGGCCTTGGAACTCGGCACGTGAGGCATTCATGTTGGATATCATGGATCCTACGTTGCCTACAATGGTGGCAAAGATGAGGACGCCTACTAGGAAGTCAAAGATCACAAAGATATATTCCTCATCACGTTCCGGTGCAGGCATTTCCCCAATGGTGGTGAGTGTCAATGTGGACCAGTAGAGGCAGTAGATGTAACCTCTGGACAGGGTGCCAAACTCCGGATGTGAGATGTTGGGATAGACCCACTGGTCTGACCCGAAGCCAAGAGACTTGGAGATGGCAAAGTAGATGCAGGCGTTCCAGTGGATGATCACCAAGATGTAGAGAACCAGGTTGCCTATGCGGAACGTGTTTGGGTAGCTGGTGCGAGTCTCGGTGCGGTCGAAGAACTCAAACATGCGAGAAAAGCGCATGAGGCGATTGAAGCGTAGCACAGGCACATGAATACCAGTGGCAATATAGGCCAGATCTGTGGGCAGGATGGAAAACAGGTCTAGCTTAAACTGGAGGGTGTTAAAGTAACTCTCTCTCAACTTTGTGAGGTCCTTCACTAGAAGACCCTGCTCCAGGAAACCTGCAGTGAGGCAGTATGGCATATAAGTGGGTGTCAGTTGGAAACAAAGTAATATTTCAGGTAAATAAAAGAGGTTGAATTTAATGTTATACCACAGCAATGTCAGGTGCTTGATTCTGATTGGTCAGAAAGTGTGGATTGGTTTTCTATTATGGTTCAGACAGTAAATCCAGTCGGTCATATTAATGCGGTTATCCAGCACTGAGAAAAATTTTCTTTGAGTCAACAAGCTGTACTTATAAAATTCAATTGCTTTTACTTTAAATATGTGAGTTGTGGTTTTTTAGATTTACTTAATGTAAAATAGCATGTACAATGCAGACTTTTTGTGATTTTTTTTCTGAACTCTGATCTCAGAAGTCTCTTAAATGAAATAATAATAGTGAGTTGTTTCAGCATCTGGTCAAATTCAAGTTCGTCCAACTTCATTTTCAAGTTTGAGGTAATCAAGTCATGTCCTTCCTGAGCCATTTCATGCCGATAAATTACCATAAATTACCATAAAATATAGGGCTCCCGATTGGCGCAAAGACGCCCTATTATCTGGAGATCGCTAGTATGAATCAGTATGAAACTGTCCAATCACAGGCATCTGTGAGCTCATGCATACAAAAAGTGGACGGGAGCGCTTTCCTCCGAGTGCGTTACACCGCTCCCGAAAGTTGCATGAGCAGCAGCTCGAAAAGAGGTGGCGGCTTGCGTCACGTGTATCGGAGGAAG
>JAOVVG010000051.1:1943745-1961573 GCA_028566375.1 Leptodoras nelsoni | reverse complement strand
AATGTAAATAGTCATGAAAATAAAGAAAACGCATTGAATGAGAAGGTGTGTCCAAACTTTTGGCCTGTACTGTATGCATCAAAAATGTATTATTGTTATAATTTTTATGGATTCAATATTAAAGTATAGATACATTTTGTCAAATTCATAAGCAACACATGTTCATATTTTGCTCATGGACTCAGCAGTGGATCTGGAGTCACGTGCTCTAGTCACTAGTATAAACTAACCACACAGATGAAATTAACAATGAAAGACAATCATCTTTCTTATCTTGTTGGATAATTCTTGCATATATACAGTAAAAATGTATGTTGCACACCTGTGAATGCACACATTGATGAAAACTAATTTTAACAGAAAGATGATGCTTCTGCTTTGCCATGACTTACTTAGCATTGTCCAGCTTGTCAGTCTCCGTCAGGCTACCAGTTTTTACTAGTTCGTAGTTGACACAGCCTGGCTGGATGGCATCTATAAGGTCCAACACTGGCAAGCTGGAGCTGATCTCTTTGTCCTATAACCCAGTTAGAGTGTTATTGACAAGACTAGAGTAGGCACGGCTTGAACCATTGTCTGAAAGAGGAAACTAGTGCTGGTTCGACACATACCTTAAAGCTGTGAATCTTTGTCTTCTTTCCTGCCCCTGCCAAAGTTTTATTAACCCAGTTGACAATGATGTCATCGTTCACCTTCTCTCCTTCTCCCAGGTCCTCCAGGACGTTCAGAGTATATCTAAAGCAGAAAGATGAGCACCGTGCAATGAGCGTAAGAAGAAGGACAATCATTTGCTGTTATATATCTTATATAAGTAGCATGATTGGGTTTATTTGTTTCAGAATAAAGCAACATTTGTTTTTGCAGCTGAAGCTAGATATCCAAGCGCACTAAAGAAGACTCTACCTTCTCATTAACTGCCAGACCAGAGCCAGGGTCAGGGTGGGGTTCCCGTCGTTTAGATCTTGGCCTCCGATGCCCACCAGTGAAAACTTGGCTGCAGTTTTCCCCAGCTCCACAGCATAGTTACAGTTCTCCAACTGCAATCATACACACATACACAAACATATACATTTTCAGAAATGCCGTCATTTTGGCTACAGCACAGAAATGTTGACTGTTGTGCTGGCTGTAATTCAAACCACAGGATTATATGAATGTGGTCCTGCTAATAACTCATTGTTTCTATGGTAACAACTTGTATAGTAGACACACCACATAATCCAAGATTAAAAATAAATGGATTGAAAAAACAAATTGGTGTTGTTATTTACCAATGGAAAAAAAACTCAGTAAAGAGATGTTTATTTAACATATATGAAAGGAGTCTCTAGTTTCAGTGCTTTGCAGTAAGTTATCAGTAGGTTTTCCTCTATAGGAAATTCTTTAGAATAGAGAAATGTCTGTTTTCTCAGTAATGTGCCAAGTAGCGTTAATTCGTCTTATTAACTTCATGAGAGAAAAATTAGAGAAATAAGAAACACTGAAGAGGGAACAACCATTTATAGCTGCTGATTCATAAAACAAGTGACAACAGGTTTGAATTTGTTTCACACATATTCCACAACTTTAAAAGTAACTGTAAATACTTAAGAAGTATGGTTTGTCCATCATTAATTCAGTTCTGTCAAATTGCTTTGGAATAAAACCTCTTATGCTATCCATTGGTGACACCATCACAACACCCAGCACACCCGTTACTCTGTAACAAGCTAACATCAGGACAGGGAAATGGGTACCTTCTTCATGTTAGAGCCGAGCTTTGGGTAGGGGGGCCTGTTGACTTTATTGTTCCAGTCTACATGAACCTTGATCTTCTCATAGAGTTGCAGGATAACCAGGGCATCCTGGAGATCACTGTGGGGAAAAAAATAAAATAAAATTAAGATCAAGACATTTCATTATTCAGAAAGCAACCCTGAAGCGTGTTTTAAACTCCAAATTCTTCACAACGTCAGAGAACAAAGTTTTACCCGTATAGGTGGTTGACATGAGGGTTCACACCCAGTGAGTTCATCCAGTTCCGGAAAGTTCTCTCCTCTCTGGTTTCACCTGTAGAGACAGGAAAAACACCCAACCCCCAAGCGCGGCTTAGTTATCACTTTCTGAATCATGTTAGCTCCGTCTTAAAAACTTTCTGATTCCATGAGAAGCGAGTTTAAAGAGTGGGGCTACACAATTCCAGTACTGGGTAACACAGTTTGATGATCTGTGTGCTTAAGATTACCCAATTCAACTACCTCATTTAGCAGATATCTGTAGCAGGGCAATCACCGGAATATGCTGTATTTAATGCTGGACCCCATAATTAAAAACAACCCAATTTACTGATATCAGACCCCGGTTTTGTCAAGTACAGAATAGCCTAAGAGAAGAAATTCACCTGCTTAACCACTAGATGGCCCCACAACCCTCTTAAGAAAAAGGCACACTACAGGAAATGATCATGGCATCTGGCCATGTTCCCATCCAAAGTAAAAGTCACGGTCTCTGCCATCTTCAACACACCCTCTATTTCAAGAGGATGAAGTAATGCCTATTTTTAGAGTAAACAGCCAAATAAAAGTACTAGATGGTGCATGATTTGGAGAATAACCATGAAACTAAACTACTATAGCATGGTATTTCCATGGATCTGGCAGCAGTGGGGGGAAGCAAGGGAGCGGTCTGTGTTCGCCTCTTTTCTCACCCTCCAGCAGGCCCCAGTCGATGTCCTGGTTCTCTGGTTTGGTCAGTGCTGGATACTTGTTGAAGAGGTTGGCCACAAAAGCCAGGTTAAGTTTGGGGTTTCCGGACACCACGTCAGCGGATGTGACAAACTGTCTGCAACCAAGTCTCTCAGCCTGCTGCAGCATAGCATCTGCTCTTTTCAAATCGTCTTTTTCCTGCAAAAGCAAAAAGGGTCAAATGACTGAATTTGTTCTTAATCTTTTCATTCATTATAAACCTTTCTCCAGTAGTTCAGTTATGAACAATTGTGAAAGCCTTGACTAAACATTTTTCTGTTTAAGGGATTGTAAAGGCTACAAAATACTAGCATAAAATACTGATCAACTGAGTTAATGCCAGTTCGAGAGAGTAACAAGTATGTAAATAGTGCATAAAACCCAAGATATAAATCATGACAAAAATAGTAATATTCAAAGTAGTGAAAGAATTCTATGCACTATAACAATAACAAATGCCACAAGTAGCCGATGTAAAAAAAAAAAACGGACCAAATCAGGTCTTTGTGTCAACCCAGCATGACGTAATCAGCTTTAGATAACAGTGTGTGCAGCGTGAAACAGAAGCACAAGCACTGAAAGGGAGCATTCATAGCAGACATACACAAACACAAAGCTGGTGTGAGGAAGTGGCCTTGTCTTTGGGGCATGTTGATGACAGTTTGACCCTGAAAAGTCCTGCACACAACGGCGCCTTAAATCTGGTGTGAAAAGGGTTCTTTTACTCCATAGCACTGTCTAGCCACTGAGATTTCTCCACTACCTTCTCCTAGCACCACATTCACATGGCACTGTGAACCTCTAAAGTGGATCCAGTGCAGACTCTATATTTACATTTACAGCATTTGGCAGGCACCCTTAATCCAGAATGACTTACAATCATCTCATTTATACAACTGGTGGATAAGCGCCTTTCTCAAGGGCCCCAACAGTGTTACCAGAGAACATTTACCTACGATGCTGGTCATAATTATCACATGCAATATGCATTAAAACATGACTTCATAGTCTAGTTTACCCTGATCCTCCTGAGGTCCTGCTGTTCCGCAGCCCTACACGATACACTGTATTTATTAGCCTTGTCCTGATCTATTCATTTTTATCTCATGGTATATACAGAAGTTGCAGCATAATGCTGGAGGGACACGACGTTGACCCATCGTATGCCTGCGTATGGATGAGATAACCGACAAAAGGGCTCAGTTAATCTGTTTAGCTGCCTTGATCATTTTAAGCAACAAACCACACCTTGAAAAATAAAATGTAAAATGATTTAGTGCCAAACATGAAGGATTGTTTAAATGCAGCAGATTTAGAACCATTGTGTCTTGAGTCTTAGTGCAAGAAAATATCCATTTCTGAATGACCGGAATGATAGTTTCCCAGGTCTGTAAATTGTGTGGCTTTGAATTCAATCCTTTCCTAAAACTTTCCAGATCTGTACCAGAACCCTGGAAGTGCCTTCAAGCACAAAACAACAACAACAATGTAACAACAAGGGCTTGAAAGAAAGAGGTTTAAAGCATGGTGGATACAACCTTCCATATTTTCCATCATGGGAAAGTAACAAATTACAATGGAATTTCCTGCCATTCAGTAAAGTTGATAAAGGGGGTCAGTGGTGAAATATCTACAAGCATGCTGGGAGGCTATCTATGGAACACCGCACTCAAGCGTGTTAGTCGTAGCACATGGAGAAAACTTGCACAAAAGAGCTTCCCAGGAGACTCTTGGGACTGCAGCATTAACAGATGTGCTGATTGTGTCAGCTTTTTGCTGCAGACTGACATGCTGTGAAATACAGAACGTTGAGTCAGTTTCCCTGAAACATTTGGTCCCAAAAAATATGGATGGAAAATATTTTCATGAAAATGTGGAAGAGTCCAGGACATGAGCAGAACTGGCTTACGCAGAAGTATATTCTCGCTTTTAATTCAGTGCTATTTCACCCACATTGCATGGAAACCACAGTTATCCAAACGAAGAATGTTTGGCTTCTTTATCCCAGTCAGGACCGCTAACTTTGCTGTCAGAATATATTTTCCAGACATTACAAACAGTGAACATGAAGAAAGTAAGGAAGCTCATCAAGTAATGTTATAGCATCAGTGCAAAGCTCTGTGATAAGCATCTGTGCTGTGAGTGTGCATTTCCAGTCAGACTCAAGTGTCCATTAAATTGTTAAACCCGACTCTCCTGACCTAAACTATGCCGCCACACACCCCCACTCTGCTTACTGCTGAGCTAAGGCTTAACACTTGTGCTCAAGCTGTGCTCCTCTCAGATGGTCCGAGTATCTGCCAGAGCTTTTACAAGAGCCTGTCTGACATGCCAGTGCTCTGGGACATTGCTTGGAAACGAAACAAAAAAAACACACAGAAGAATTATTTATCTTTGAAATGAAATACAGATAATGAGAAGGAGATGCAGGTTTCCACCCTGACAAATAGATTACGTTCAAAGCCTTAGTTCCTGAGGTATTTGGATTCACATCACTGGAACATCAGGCAAAAACAGAAAGATAAGCCAAGGTATTCGCTGAAAATCCATTACAACCCCTACATGCATCAAGGAATTCAGAGGCAAACAGTTTTACATCTGTTTCTTTCCCAGGTTGCTTATGCGTGCAGATGACACAGATACACATTCAAAGGCATATTGTAAAGCATTACTTACAGTGAAGCCTGCCATGCTGATGTCAATGCGTTCCTCGCCCTCTTTAGTGCCTTTGGGTGCAATTTGGTTCAGGAGATGGAAATAAGCCCTGGAGTCCTAAGAGGATCATAAAGAATTAAAAAAAATATCAAGTAAAAATGTATTTTTCACACAAACATAATTTTAAAACATTTATAAAATACACCAAGGTCCACTGTGAAATAAACAGAAAAGTAGAAAAGCCATGCTGGAATGTCCTGAGAATGTTCCAAATCAGAAATAAGAGATCACAGAATGAAATATGCCAAAAGAAAAAAAAATAAAATAAAATAAGGCATGCCACAGTGAATAAAAGTTGGCTGTGCAATTGGAAAAAAGTACCTTCACAGAGTTTGAGAAGTCTGAAAGCTGAATCAGGGGGAAAGATGGATAAAGGATAAGAGAGAGTTCCAGATACAACACTGTTCCTTTATTCAGTAGTCAAGATAAGGAATAAAAATCTACTGCAGGGTATGGTGTGGTATTAAATACAGCCTATCATTATCTTAATACATTTGCATACACAACTGGGGAAAAAAGGGAAGTGCACTGAGTCATATAACAAATTAATCTATAATCACCGGGAGTGGTAATTATTCCGCAACATAACAGTGCATTAACTGAAAGGCTGTTTGTCAATCGAGCTCTCCAGGTTCTCTGGGTTTGATGTCATACCTGAACCGAGCACAGGAGGGAGTGATGCAGCAACTATTTAACAGCAGTTGGCTGATGTATTCAAAGGGAAAAAGTGAAAGGAAGAATAAAAGGGAGGAGTAGAGGCATATAGAGAGAGATAAAGAGGAGGAGTGTGAGAGTGCTGAAAGCAATGTTGGCTGCCAGATATCATGCTGCTTGTCCTTATTGACCTCATAAAGGCTAATCCCATGATTGGTCCCAAGATAACTCATACTGCTATCACAATACATGTGGGTGAGCAAAGCTTCTTTTCATCAAGCATTAAATGCCTGCTCTTTCCTATAGGAAAATTAGATGCAGATTAGGGTGTATACTGGATAAACAGGAATACATTATTCAATAGATAATGCGTCCTAAACTAATACTAACGTATGGAAAGTCAGCTTGCCAGCTTTAGGGACTAGGATCCCACCGGAATATAAAAAAATAAAAAAAAAACTTGCGCATGGTGTTTTAACTGTAATGTTCATTTAGTGAACCAAGCGTTTATTTCTGATTTGCAGTACCTGTCTATAATATATTTACATTTTATGGAACCTGTCAACCCTGTTCATGAAAGTTAGATGAAGAGCAGCTTGTGCTGAACCATATGCCTGCTTGCAATGACAACACATTAGTCTTAAATCAAATGTTTAATACCTAGTGAATTCCTGAAATACTAAAACAGTGATGGAAAATTTTAAATGAATGAATGGAGAAAGTGAAGCATCGTGGAGAGCCTGTTTATCAAGACTGACTTTATGACTCTTCTTATTTACTTTACTATGAGCAGAAGACCGGAAACCAGCCATTATTCTTGCTGGTTTCCTTTTTACAGTGGAAGGACCAAGTGCTCAATTGGCCCCCTAATGTAATTTATCATTTATACTAAATAGGATTTAATTTGTCTTAGGATGTTGACTTGTCCAGCACAAATGTGCTGTAAATAAGTAGTCAAAATATCTAAATCTGCTGGGAAAAACTATCATATAATGTAATGAATCATATAATGTATGAATATAGTAATTGTATTTTTTACAAAATTACTGAGTCAATCACATCTGAGAGCCGAGAAAAAAAAATCCAGGTAATGTAAATCAGAACTATACTGATCCGGGTAACTCCTATATTATACATGCATTCATACAAATACAAAGGGCATACACTGGGGTTTATTATTATGACAATTAAATTCAATATAAGGGATCCATAAGGGAAGGGATTTTCTTTTAAACATAATTTGTTGAATTATGATTTTATTAAACTACTATTTTGGTGTAGTTCTGGACACATAATGTTTACAGGTGCACCATGACGGACTGGTTTACCTTAATATCAGAGCTGAAGTTGTTGATTTTATGCCAGCCTGCATTGTCCAGATGGAAGTTTGCCCATCGCAGGAGCAACTCCTCTGGGGAAAGTTTCATCAGATCCTCCAGAGTCTCACCTTCTCGGAGCAACGCTGCCAGCGCTGGGAAGGACACACGCGTATGCGAGTCAGCACAATGATGTAAACACACAACTTAAACACAACCAGCAGACTGAAAGAGATGTGTGTGTATATATAAACACAAAACTGGCAAAACAAACATAACAGCTTTCAGAATAGATTGTACAGAATTATATGAGCACATTCTTAGAATAGTGAATGCCCTGCAACAACACTCTGCTTCAGCAGCATGTGCCTCGTCCCACCCTGAGAACCCTTGATGCCAATCCTGCACATGCACTTAATGCAAAGCTAAATCCTTCAACTTCTCCAACAGTAAATTAGTTAGAGCAAGCTTATTTGTCTGAAATCAAGTTATCCTGATTATTTGTCCTGCAACACTGATAAAATTCTTTCCTGGACATAATTTACTCCTACGCTGACACACTGTTTGCCTGAATTCCTGGCCAATGGCATCAGCATACTTTGCTTCTGAATGGTGTCAGTTGCTGGTCACCGGGGGGAAAAAAATAGAGCTCACCCTCATTCCTGCTGAGCTCGATATCTGCAAACAGGCCGATCTTGATGATCTGCCACAACAGGCCCAGCACCAGATGCGGCTTTCCTTCACGCAGATCCAGAGCGCCGATGTTCACCACATGGCAGCCGATGGCCGAAGCGGAGTTCAGAGCCAGGTTGAGGTTCTCCTGCATGGAGCGGGTAAGAGACTGGGTTAAGTATACTGGGTCTGACGCTAGCTTTTAAAGCTAGATTTATAACTAGAAAAAAAAAATCTGTATTATATAACCATGCATTGGAAAGCAATCATTTGTGATTTCCTTAACAATCCTCTAAAGTGAGTGCAGTCACAACATAGCAACACAACATAGCAACACAAACCTGTGTTGTGAATGGTGTCAGTTTCTTCTTGTTTATCGTCCTCTCGTCAATTGTATCAGGGACAGACAGGTTGATCATTTTACTGGTATTAAAACAGACAATCCCAGGAAATGTTTCATTACAAAGGGAATCGGACTGCACTAGAATCTCTAACAGAATCTCTACTTTCATTTTATTACCACGATCGTCTAAACGGACTCACCACAACACAATGCCATCACCTACAGCCTTGAAGAGGTCGTTTGTGTTGGGGTTCATGGGCAGCACGTGCTTGCAGTCCGGGTCTTTCTCCAATGCAGTATTGATCCAGTTCACAAAAGCAAACCTCTCCTCCTCTGGATCACACAAAAAATGAAGAAGAAAACAAGATGGCACTCGTTTTCAGCTCAGCCAAGCAAACAAACGTGTTTAAGAGGCCAAAGAGACACGGTTCTTCTTTAATGCTCAGCGTAATTTAAATGTCACAAAGTTCTGCAGCATAAGTGTAGTATACAGTGTAAACAAGCCTGCTTCGTTTTATTTAAAAAAAACAGAGACGAGAATGAGGCTTTACCAGAGTAGGAGTGTTGTGTGCCTGCACTGGACAGTTCTGACGTGCCCCCGATAGCCAGGATGCCCTCTTTCTTGTTGATAGCATTGCGGAAGGTCTTTGCAATATCACTACTTTTAAGCTCCTGGAAGATCTGCAGAAAAAAAACAGAAGAAAAAGGAATGCACGTGTGCGATTTGTTTGTGCTACTAAATCACTGAAACGTTCAATTGCCCCTGTGTGACCTGTTCACAATTACACAGCCATTTGCCAGACCGGCGCCATCAGCATGGACCCTGTCGGTTTGGTGGAAACAACAGTGTAGCTGTGCTGACTGCAATATAATCTCCCCTCCCCACTCTACTGACTGTCCCAGCAGAGTAAACAAACACTGGCGCATTGACCAGGAAAATCTCCATTAGGCTTCAATCGGAATAGGAATAATCCATCATAAAGATGATTCATGTCCATATTACTCACATGGCATGAATCCATTGAAAATTTATTGATTATTTATTTATTAATTTATTTATTGAAAATAATCCAAAACAAATAAGATGAGACTAGCTGGTGGAGCCCTAGAAAACAGGGAGCCGTGCGTTACCGTGGCTGAGCTGCATTACTGGAACATCTTGCAGGCTTGGCTGGTAGGAGGTGCTTTTGTCATTTGTTTTCAGCTTTGTAAGCGTTTTCTACTTTGAATCCATCCAGACAACAGTGAGATTAAACTCTACATGTTGAAGCACAAGCACTAATGCCCTAACAACTGCCAATTTTACTACACTTAATGCAAGATTAAAATCCAGGGAATTTAGGATCATATCTGATGCAATCATTATATAAATGAGGACTGCAATAAATCCTTATTTCTGCCATATTTCCTCTAACGACATGCACTGTCCAACCCAAAAGCCATTGTGTGTTTCAGTAGGATCAGTAGGACTAATCAAGGACTTGGCACAATAAAGTCCCTCTGTGCTAAAACAAATTTGCCAGAGGCTTCAGATAATATTAACCATCTGCTCGAAGATAATTACTATTACACATGACAAAAGTTCACCTTGAGCATAATGTGTTAAAAACAACCTTACTGGTTACTTACTGAAACAAATTCCTCAAAGCTGATCTTGTTGTCTTTATCTTTGTCCCCCTCGGTCATCAGCTTCTGGATGATCTCACGAACTTTGTAGCCAGGAAGGGGCAGGTTGGCCTCTTTGAAAAGGTCGTGGAGCTCGTAGTCGTTAATATAGCCATTACTGTCCAGATCTGTAGAGAGGTCATTCAGAGCACACGTTAGCACGTTAATCTGAAGAAGGGCACTACAGACAGGGTTATTTGGAGCGCAGCAGTGTTTACAACACGGCCGTTTCGGTTTATTAGTAAGATCCTCCCAAAGCAATTACAAAACTATTTGGATTTTGCGATTCAGTTAATCCAAATGAGTTGGTCCAGCGCAGCAACTCACAAGGAACCAAAGGAGGAGGACGTGAAGCGGCTTTAATGAAGTCATGTCTTGGTTGATTTAAAGCCTTCATGCAGCCACTCACGGCTCCCACATTATTACACATGTACACACAGGAGCAAATAAGAGGGCCAGAAAGGGTGATTCTTACTGTTTATTGAGCAAGCTATGCTCAAGGGTTAACATGAATACGCTATTTTATCATATAGTACCAACACTGGAATGTACTTGTATATTTCTGGCTTCACCAGACATGATGCAAGAAATTGGCCACAGAAGAGAATGGTGAGAAAATGTCTCTCTCGTCAAAGCGTTGTCAAGGAAGGACTTCTTTTCATGCCTTAATACAATATAAGATTTTGTCAGGCTTCATACAGACATTGGAGATTTTTTACCAGATGCCACAACATGGCTTCATTCTGAAAAACAAATGGGAGCATTTTGTTGCAGTTTGCATCAGCACGTAAGTCTGCTGAATTTGGCCATCACATAATGATCTCTCTTCTACTGATATGAAAGAAAATAATCGTGCTGTACACCCTACCTAGTACCCCGCATGCATACGATGCCCAGTGACTTGTTCGAAGGCTGCATGGCTGCCAGAGGAAAGCAAGATTTAAGAGCTAATAAAATCAGGCTGGATTTAATCAATTGATCTGGGAATGACGCAGCAGCTATATAGTCAGCCATTTTAAGTTCGAGCTAAAATGCTGCACTAAGATGCATAGATTAAACGTCTTGGGTCAGCTTCTCTCTTTACTCAGCAGACTTCTCTGCCAGGAGCTCTGCTACTGAAAGACTGAGTCATGTGTCGAGGCACTCAAGAATATAATTAGACTTTTATATGGGCTTATGTCCACCACAGCTAATTTTGCTTATAGTCGACTCTTTAATACAAATCTAGAAAAAGAAACAAAATCAATACACTTAGTGTTTAGATACTATATATTTGTCATGATTAATTATTTTAGGGGAAAAAGCAAAAAAAAAAAAAAAAAAGAATCCTGAAGAAGAATGCTGCAATACTAGAGAGCAAGTTCAAGCCCAGTACTGGAAACTATTTCAGTTTCACTGGGTTTTTTTTTTCCTCTTCACAAAAATGCATTTGAAATTCCTACTACAGTAAACACATTTTCCTGTTTTTTGTCAATTACTAACAGTCAGACTTCCTTTAAAGAACTAAACAGCCTCCAACTTTATTGTGACCATCGTGGCCCTTTATGTGTCTCGACTGGTGTAACCAACATCCCAGACGCAGAAGCACATGGAAGTATTTATGGTTGAAGTGCATTTTTTAATTCTTTATTTACACAAAATAGGCCAATGCGCACTATTCCACATAGTTCATGCTAAATAAATGCCTTTCGCAGCTCTAATTTGTGCTCACAGCCCCTTTCAGCAGTTTGTTTTAGGGTAACAGCACAGAAGGTGCTGTATTGCTGTTATTAGGGTATTTTCCCACTGTTAGTCGTCAGCAGCTGGAACAACTCCATTCCTTTGTACAGTAAAAGTGCAGTTAGTATGTCCAAGGACATACAGAGTCTGTGTATCGTCTGAGAGCACAGCAAATATGATTAGGGCATTTGAAAACCATCACAAAGATGTATGCCTGCATTTCTCTTAAACGCTCACAAGCTGATTTTAGCCAACACGTCAAAAAGGTTTAAGATTTCATCTACTATTTCAATACTGCGTTGAATACGTTTGTGCCAGTTCATAAACGCAGTTTTGAATGGATTAACCAAATGATTGGCAAATGGGAAGGACGAGGGTTAGGCAGCATCCACAGTTCTTTTTTATTTTTCAGCTTTAACACTGTAACTAGGTTTGAAAATGAAACTCTAGCTGTTATACTTGTTGTTGACATTACATTAAGATTGTAGCATGGATATTAAGACATGGACAGAGCTTTAATTCATACAAGCATTATCATGTACTATGATCTAGTAGAGGCAAATGCTTGCCTTTATAACCAGTAATGTAATATGTATTTTCATATGCTTTGTGATAATCACACTGTGCCTAGTCAAGGACATGGTGAAAGTTTAACTTTTTATCACCCTGCTGTAAAGCTGCGGATGGTAATTTTACGGACGGGGTTTTATAGACACGCATCTACTGTGTTTATTGTGAGCACAACTAACCGTCTTCAAGCTCGTATTTTACACCCTTCCAATACTAATTCCACCATACAGGATGTACTTATAGTATTAATATGCCCAACACGGCATAAAAAAAGACTTATGTCATGTATACCAACTCTGTACATGATGTCATCCAAAGCATTCTGGGTAATAAAAAATAAAGCAACACACGGTTTACAGAGACGTCATGGAAGCTCGCTGGCTCGATCCTTCCTTGAGGCAAGACAAATCCATCGTAGTATAAATTCCAAAAACCAAACCTTGTTCTGTGTCAAGTTTCAACAGCAGACATTTACAACTGATTTGCAGGCTGAGTGAAAGGGAAGCTGTGAGCTGCTCACTCCAGGAGACTCCCAGCTTCTGATTACTGGCTGAACCAGCAGAACAGGAAGCCCACTCACCGACTTTCTTGAAGGCTTCATGCAGCTCTTCCAGCTCGTCTTTGGATATCTTCGCTGCCATCTCCCTGGAGAACGATCTGTACCTTCCTCACTCCGACGATGTGCCTTTTTGCTGTTGGGAGAGGAAAAGAGAAAGGGAGGTCAGGCGGGATAAAGTCACTATTCACTTCCGAGGCTAATTAATTCCTTTGCTTTGCATTAACACGCTGTAACGATCCACTCTTAAGGTGAAGTGCAAAGCTATCCACTATCTCACCTACGGACTACAGGACTGTCGCTTTGCATGAGATACAAAGGATTATTAAGCATGCAAATAAAGAGCACTACATTTGTCTTGATTTGGGGAAAAAATATATATAATTAATGCTACTGCATGCAGAACATTTCTTTCTGATGCCCACGTGATCATTTCCACATGGTCTACAATTAGGTAAAGTGCAATGTAAAATATGTAAAGCTAACAAAAGCGCATTGATGATCTGAAAACAAAAGAGAAAACACTATTCTCAAAGGCATATTTTTTGCTGTACTCTGACGACACTGTTAAAAAAAAACTTGCATGAACGTAATTCCTTATGGACACCAATTATTTAAAAATATTACTAAAAATTAATTCAATAAAAAGAGAAGTCGGAAAACTCAATGTCACAATACTGATGTTACCGTTTAGCCCAGCTCTATTATAATACGTCAACTGGCAGCTTGTGATTAAATGCACCAGCCTGTTTTGTCCTTAACCTAATCTACATCCCTTTATTACACTACAGACAGAATGGAGAAAAACACTGCAGTTAGGGAAGCAACAGAAATGCAAACACCACCGACGACTAGGACTTTGTTTTTCACATCAGACGCTCATAAAAATAACATTTCCTCAAAACAAGACTAGAAAACTAATGATGCTTTTGTGGTTACAGATCTGAAGAAGCCAAGCTGAGCCACAGGACACATGAAACTGCCTGGTTTCTCAGCGATGACTCAGTGCCACAGCGGGCGGAGTGGCAGAGGTGGACTTGCACACACCCATCTCAATGCCTTTCTGTCACTCCTTGCTCTTCTACGACAACAAAAACACCAGCAGTCCTTAACAGGCTCCCTCCTACACTCTGTGTCGAACAAAAACAGTGGAACAACCCAAAGATTTAAAAAGAAAAAGGTTGTTTTCTTAAAATATGTGCTGGTCTAGACTTGTTCACGTACAAGATTAGTCTATGGTTTTCTAGATTCACTCTGGGTCAGCATTAATGACTGGATATGAGCAAAACCACAGTACAAAAATAAAGTCTGTAGGGGGGAATGGCTTTTTATCTTGTATTCAGTACAAGATGTTTCAAGGTCTGTCTGATCCCGTAGCAGACCAACATCTCAGATGCTCCACCCAAAGCACCGCTGCTGTCCTGCAACAAACAGCTGCTCCGGATACCTTCCGCCTTCTGTGCTCAATTACATTCCAAACAGGCTCATACAGTTAGACAGAATGCGTACGATTCGAATGAAGTTCGTTTTCTTCTCAAATGAGCTTAAAAACAAACCGTAATTTGCATGAACATTTTTTTTTTTCTTTATTCTCTCTCGTTAACAAACTACATCCTACAGCTATTCTGCTTTCACATATTAATCACCACAGAGGCCTGGAGTCATTAAAACAATCTGCATGATTAACCGAACACTTTAGGCAGACCAGCACACGCAAATGCACAAACGCACTCCTCCCATGGGACGCAAGCTGACAGACTAAGTGGAATATCCATGTGCGTGCTCTCCGCCCAAAGTGTCCTAACGGCCACAAGCCAAAGCGAGAACAATGAAAACAATGCGAAAGGCACGGTTCAACACAACCTTATCCTCTTCTGTCCTTTAGAGCTGCAGAAGGCAAACGCCTTCACAAAGAGAACGGCTCAATATTTCACGGTTGAGGTTCGCTGAATAGCTGGCAGTAAAGCGAGATAAAGAGCGTGGGTGCACTTCCCCCTCAAGTCTAATGCTGAAACGTGAGAGCAAAGTCAGCAAGTTCTAAAGAGTGCGCAGGAGAATGAGCAAACGAGTGTAAAACGATAGAGAAAGAGAGAGAACAGACCTGTGGCTGCAGAGACTGAGGCAGAGGCAATGCTCCCTCCACACCCTCCAAGGCGAATGTGGAGCGCCAGCATTCCTGTCTGCCTCACAAAGACCTCAGGCAGCAAGTCAGAACACTTCCTGCCCAGCAATGGGAGCTGCCTCCCTGCCTCCCTGCCCCTGAAGAGGAAGGAGGAGGATTGGGGGGGGGGACGTGTTCAAATGTGCGCAGGAGAAAATAATATGCGTCTTCTTTACCACTGCCTCGCTCCCAGATGTACGAGGGGTGCACGACAAACCAGACTAAGACTTAGTCTGATCGGCTACCGTCCTAAACTACACTCGTTACTCCTCTCTCTCTAACTGCATCAACTTCAATAAAATATATGACATTATACTATATTACAATTTTAATTTAAAGAAACAAACAACTGGTATTGTTGTCAATATTAACGTCATGCATTCAGTTCAGCTTCACTTGTACAGCACTTGGAACAATAGTCATAGTCACGAAGCAGCTTCACAGAAATCCGGATGCAGATTTATATTTAGATCCCTTATGAGTAAGCCAGAGGTGACAGTGGGGAGGTTTCTTCATGGTGGCTCAGGATGTTTTTCCCCCAGTGGCTCGGTGGGTAGCACTGTCGCCTCACAGCAAGAAGGTCCCGGGTTCGATCCTCAGGTGGGGCGGTCTGGGTGCTTTCTGTGTGGAGTCTGCATGTCCTCCCCGTGTCCGCGCGGGTTCACTCCGGGTACTCTGGTTTCCTCCCACGGTCCAAAGACATGCACGTTAGGTTGATTGGCGTCTCTAAAGTGGACCTAGTGTGTGAGTGTGTGCGCGAGTGTGTGAGTGTGTGTGCCCTATGATGGATTGGAGCCCTGTCTATGTTTGTTCCTGCCTTGCGCCCTATGCTGCCAGCTAGGCATCGGCTCCCCCGTGACCCTGAAAAGGAATAAGCGGCCAAGAAGATGAATGAATGAATGAAGTGTCTTCTGGGTGACACTGGATAGTAGGATTAGAAATCAGTCCTCTTTTACAGTTGTATACTATAACAGTAAAAACAGTACAAAGTGTCTAGGAAGGAAGTTCATTAAGATTATATTGTGAATAAGTGTCCTGGGATGACATGTGTCTTGTACTAGATATGTACTGAAGTAAGGGTCAGATTCAGGGATGAACTGGTTTTGGGTTATGTATCTCGACTGGATAAGAAATACTTCACAGAGACTGCTGATTTTCAGTTAACACAGAATGGTATGAAAAACCAAAGACGTCGAGTGAGCACAGTGAGCACATTCTGTATGCAGAAACACCTTGTTGACAGCTGAGATCAGAGGAGATTGGCCAGACTGATTCAATTTGACAGGAAATATACAGTAACCTTTAAACAATAACCACAGCTCACAAACATCTCAGACCATTCCAGACATCAAACATTGAGGTGGATGTTCTACAACATCAGCAGATCACCACGCCGTTTTTTTACTTGTGTCAGTCAAAAACAAGAGTCTGAGGCTACGGTGATACTGTACATTGATCCCTTTTTACAATTTTTACATTTATCTGATATGATCATTTTAGTTCTATTGCATATTAAAATTCTAAGGCAAAACCATTTGATATGACAAAACCTATTGGCAAAAACACATACTTTTATTCTAGCAAATTTGAGCCCTGCAGGAGGAAAACCACACACATGACACGAACACATCATCTCAATTCCATCAAAGGAATTGCCTTGGGTAGGGTGGACAATGACTACACACGCACACACACGCACACACGCCTCCTGTTGTGATATTCAACTCAAGGAAAAATGCAGGGCCTGCAACTGGCAGATAAGTTATATCATTTTTTAAATAATATGACAGCTGTGAGCAAAACTCCACGAGCGATATACTACGAGCTCAAACTTGAGATACGAGATCACCTGTTCGACCAGTCTCGGCTTGTATGTCAGCAACAAAAGAGCTAATGTGCTCTCACGTGTAGAGACGTTCGTTGCGAAACATATGGGAGCACCGGGATGACTGGAATTCCGGCAGGGAAACAACGCGAGTCTGATTCAACAGGTTGAACCGCTGTTAGCCTAAGTGTTGCCTACAACTGGTGCCTGACGAACAGCTGTGATGAACACAAGTGGACCAGATCGTGCTGTAGAGCAAAACACGACAGGTGCGTGGGCAAACTCGGCACGCATACAGGCAACTGTTCAGTTCACTGGATAGCACGCTGCCCAAACAAGGTTATTTTTGTGATGCCACAAAGCATCAGCTGCCTCATGTTATTAGAAGAGGTATGACCTTTCATGCAAAATGAAATAAGACGATGCACGTTGCATCATGACTGCAGTGCATGTGCTGGACGGCTGAGTCATTACACTGCTAATCTCACCCTAGAACTATTGAGATGTGGATAGAATTTGGAAATATCCAATTTAAAAGTACTGTCCAATATCTACAGATAAAGTTTTGAAAGTGCATTTCTGAAATAAAGGAAAATCCTGATTCTGGATATGCAAAGTGCAATTAATTACCCAAAAAGAGCATGATGATGCAGCGTGTATTGCTGCTGCCACACAGTTTCAGGCTCCCTGGTTCAGGTTACTCTCCGAGTGGAGTTTCACATGTTCTCTGCAGGTTTCCTGCTATTCCTTCCTAGGGCGAGAGGTGAGAATAGTGTAGTGTGGGGGCAGTAAGATGTTGGACTGCTGACCTGAAGGTCATGAGTTCAAAGCTACACCACTGCCACTGTTGGGCCCTTGAGCAAGGCCCTTAACCCTCAGTTGCTCAGTTGTGTAAATGAGATAAATGTA
>JAOVVG010000051.1:1478948-1491366 GCA_028566375.1 Leptodoras nelsoni | reverse complement strand
TCCGGTTTCCTCCCACAGTCCAAAGACATGCACGTTAGGTTGATTGGCATCTCTAAAGTGGCCCTAGTGTGTGTGCGCGAGTGTGTCCTATGATGGATTGGCGCCCTGTCTAGGGTTGTTCCTGCCTTGTGCACTATGTGGCCGGCTAGGCACCGGCTCTCCTGTGACCCTGAAAAGGAATAAGCGGGTAACAAGATGAATGAATGAATGAATGTATATAATTATTCTGAGAGTATAAAAAAGGGAAAAGTTTATCATTCTCAGTATGGTGAGAAAAAAAAATGCCTTAAGGTCTTCTTCTAAAATTACCAACCCCAGCTGCTGTAGTCTGAGACCAATTTAACATTGCATAGACGTGCTTTCAATTCCTAGATGAGGCCATGTAAGTGAAAAGGTAGTCTCGAGACCAAGACTAGATTCGAGAACTACAACACAACCTACAACTATAGAGGTAGAAATGTCAGTGTAGTCTCTACTTTGTTGGAGTGTCCAATGGTATCCCAGCACCAGGTTCCATTAGATGCACTGTGAACCTTTCTGGCACATTTTATTGCCAGAAAAAACCCAAAGCGTCTCCAGTTTGTGTTTGAATTTGTAACTGTTTAGTATAAATTATTTGATCATTATGTGTAATGACATTACATTCCTAGTACTAAGACTCTTTAGGTTTTATTGCGATTATGCTATTATACAAACTTTGATCTTCACAGAGCTAGCAGACTGTCAAGGTTTTATGTGGTACATGCCATTTAAAAAAAAAAAAGGATTTAATTAGGTGTAAATTTCTAGTCTGCCATCTAATAACTCTCTCTTTCAGCTTATTTGTTAGAGAATATTGTGCTTATTTGGGCCAAGGGTATAGTATGTCCCAGAGGAGCTCCAACAACGCATTCAGGTAGTAGCAGATAGTAGCGGATAGTCGTTTTCACATTTATTATAGAGCAAGGGCATGAGACAGTGACCTCATTAATTAAGAGGAAGAATTTGGGAAAGCTGTGAAACTAGGAACCAGCCTTGTTACATCATCTTATTTATGTACCAAATGAATATACTGTATTTCTAACGGACGCAACAAACTGGTCCTTTGATGCAGTTCTGTGTGCGTCATTGGTATAAAATTGTCTTCTATGTTTCCACAGTAAAAGCTTCCACACCAATTAGACCTTATGGCTAATTACAGATATTTTCTCGCATGTATAATGTCTAAGATGTTGCATAAGTCAGGCGCACAATAAAGGATAGAAGGTCGTTAATGCAAGGGAGTTTAATCTGTATTGAAATTTGCTTCAGAATTATAGAATGAGATACATTTTACTGAGTGTGTGTGTGTGTGTGTGTGTGTGTACTTACATAGCAAAAGGAAAAGTGCTAGAAAATCATAATGCATGATGATATTTAAAAAGTAAAATTTATATTTCCAACCTTACTTTGTTTTGTATAACTGTTGCTTACTGTATTGCACCTAGATAGATGTTAAGTACAATTTTGTATTATTTTTTGCATTTAATCTCTTAGTTTTCATCTCTCCTTTGGCTTCTTTCCATGCTCCCAGTAAAGCCTTAGTGGGCTACATACAGTGGTATTATCACAAATGCAGTACGATTTTCTTCCTTGCCATATCACCCTTACTTTATTCAGAGCCTTTGAAACACACCCAGCATGTATTATGATTCTAGAGGACATCTGGTTGATTTTGTGGAGTTTGAGAACACCCTGATTACTCCATCTATAGATACATGATGTAGCCTTGGAGTAGTTGTAGATGATCGGCTCTCTTTTGTGGGTCTTCTCGCATGTTGCTAGCCTGACATGCAGTTTTCTCCTTTACAAAATTCGGATTCAGGCCCTTGCAACTGATCCAAAAACTGATCCAAGTTCAGCCATGTCATGCCCTTGCTGCGTACCCTTCACTGGCTTCCTGTAGCAGCTCACATTTTATATAAAACCCTGATGCTGGCTTACAAAGCCAAAAATTGTCCAACCGCTCCCTACCTGATGGCAATGGTCAAAGCCTGAAGCATACTTGATTTGACCCGCCGTAATCCAGGACACATGAGAGACAAGCATCCAGACTTTTGTCTGTCCTGGTACTAAGGTGGTGGAATGTACTTCCCCCTGAGTGCCCAAGCAGCTGAGTCACTTGCTGCCTTCAAAGGCCAACCGAAGACCAACCTCTTTCAAGAACACTTGAATGAGCACTAACTCAAAGCTCGTACCGCACTTACAACAGTTATTGTCTTGACTATGTCTTCTTCTTCACTGGTTTTGTGTAGTTTATGAATTTGGGTTATAGGACTTGTTTTGCTTGTAACATTTGTGTTAGGTATTGTATGGCTGATTTCTGGCAGTATCATAGCTCAACGTACTACGAATTCAGGTCTACCAGCACTAGCTTTGGATATTCCAAGTTAATGACTAAGCACTTTTGTAAGTTACTCGGATAAGAGTGACTACTAAATGCTATAAATGCAAATGCAAATGTCATCTCTTCCATGTATTTGCATAAATTTGCCATTAAAGAGAACATGCTCTGACTCAGGTTCTAGTGTCATCAAATAATTCTTAAAGCTCTAGCAAATTCCAAGAAGAAATCAGTGACCCCTAACAACACAATTGCTAGAAGTGTGGCTCACTCATGTCACCTCCAAACAGTCTCTTAAGTCCCATTTGTGCTGTCTTTTTGCATTAAATGTCAACATAAAATTATGTGATTTGTAATCCTTAATCCTGTTTAGTGAAGAATCCCCTCTGACCCCTGTGGTTCTTTCAAAAGGTTCCCTGATAAATGTTCAGTGATTAATAGCTTCTTTAAATATCTTACTCCAGGGGAATATCATGCTGTCTGGTCCACTGCAGATCAATACTAGAATTAAAATGGGATTGAGGACCAAGGAAATATCTAATTAAACAGATCCTATTCAAAACCGGCTTCTCTTTTTCACTTTGCGAAATCTGATCCGGCACCTTGCGATGGATGGATGACGTTTATTTTCTTGAAATGGCACTCCTGACTTTTCTGACTGTGTTGTGATAACCTAGGTGAATATTATCATAAAAATGCAATAATATATGACATTCAATGTATTAGATGCATGTTAAGCAGTAGACTGAAAGTCACGGAGAACAGACATTCCCCTCTGGAGCACAGGTAGTTAGCAACTGAAGTTTCTAATTTGACTTTGAACAGCTTTGATCGTCTCTCTAATGCAAAACGATCATTTAGGAGTACATTAACCTTCTACAATGCAAACCTACAATGTTCCTAGCTATGATGCATCAAATTGTCTGAGAAGCAGAATGGGGTTTATATGTAATTTTGCAGAACGCATGAATATAAGAAAGAGCACCATTTCTGGTGAACAAAGCTTGACAAAATCCAGCATTGTATTATAAGTACTTGACTGCATGTGTTGTGAAGCAACACTGGCGATTCTAGTGGTGTTAAAAGAAAATTACACTTTACGTGCTACTCTATTGCTAAATTATACAATAGCATCTGTTTTGCATTCACACTGCCTGCAAAGCAGCTAGACTATAGATTGCACTGCAAGTGGGAGACATTATCATTTGACATAGAAAGGTAAAATTAAATAGATGTATTTCTTGCAAGATTATATGCTTAAAAGACTGAGGTTTGTATTTATAAAGATAGAGGAATATTGTTCTGCACGTTGTAGGGATGAAACTGTAGTAACATTCCTGATGGTTAGTCTTACTGTTTAAATGCATGAAAACTGTGATTGAATGCTGGATCGGATAGCAAAAAATATCATCCCGTACACATGGTTTGCTTCACAAGTATTCACTCACTCATCCAAATCATTGAATTTAGGTGTTCCAATCACTCCCAGGCCACTGGTGTATAAAATCAAGCACCTAGGCATGCAGACTGCTTCTACAAACATTTGGTGAAAGAATGGGTCGCTCTCAGGAGCTCAGTGAATTCTAGTGTGGTACCGTGATAGGATGCCACCTGTACAAGAAGTCCAGTCCTCGTTACCAAATATTCCACAGTCAACTGTCAGTGGTATTATAACAAAGTGGAAGCAATTGGGAATGACAGCAAGTTAGACACGAGGTGGTAGGCCACATAAAATGACAGAGTGAGGCCAGTGTATGCAGGAGGTGCATAGTGCGCAGAGCTCACCGACTTTCTGCAGAGTCAATCGCTATACAGACCTCCAAATGTCATGTGGCCTTTAGATTAGAACAGTGTGTAGAGAGCTTCATGGAATGGGTTTTCATGGTCGAGCAGCTGCTTCCAAGACATGCATCACCAAGCACAATGCAAAGTGTTGGATGCAGTGGTGTAAAGCACACCGCCACTGGACTCTAGAGCGGTGGAGACGTGTTCTCTGGAGTGACGAATCACACTTCTCCACCTGGCAATCTGATAGACAAGTCTGGGTTTGGTGGTTACCAGGAGAACGGTACTTGTCTGACTGCATTGTGCCAAGTGTAAAGTTTGGTGGAGGGGGATTATGGTGTGGGGTTGTTTTTCAGGAGTTGAGCTCGGCCCCTTAGTTCCAGTTAAAGGAAGTCATAATGCTTCAACGTACAAGAGATTTTGGACAGTTTCATGCTCCTAACTTTGTGGGAACAGTTTGGGGATGATTTTCGAGATCATATTAAACCTTTGTATTAGGAATAGGATGTCACTCAAGTGCATATATGTGTGAAGGCAGATAAGCGAATGCTTTTGGCAATATAGTTTTTTTAATAGTTTTTTTTTTTTTTTATAACTTTGCAGTATATACAATATAGGAAAGCGCTTGTGCTGCCTGTTGAAGCTTTCAAAATTCTTTCATTGACTTTTGTTTTTCAAAAGGGTTAAAAGGGTTTTTGGGAATTAATTTTACAAATATTTAATTTCCCTTGCGGTCTAGGTACAACGGCATGATGTTGGAGTTGAGACATGGCCATGACTTTCCTTTGCTGTTATGCCAAATGTACTAATGCAGTATCTCTTGTTTCTCCTGCCAGCATTATCTGTAATGCCCAATTATAATTTTGACATTTCACAAATGTTTATTATCTGTGTAACATCTTTGATTGAAAGCGACAGTTTTCACAGCAGGCAGGTACTGAATACTGCGGCCCTTCGAGCACGGGTCACTGTTGATTACCGTTTTCTGCAAAGCGAAAAAATCCTGAATTTAATCATTTTCTTTTGGAAGTCATCGAAAACAGTGACAGGTTCTTTGTTCAGAACAACCGTTTGTGCACTCGAGATTTTCAGCTGGCTTTCCACCGGCTCAGTTCTTGCTTTATCACACCATGAGTAGTATGCCATTTTGCTACCAGCCAGAATCTGAGTTATGATTAATAGGTGTTACTGAAGTGCTCACAGCAATGTTCAACCTACTTTTTTTTTCAGAGACCATAATTACTTTTTAACTTTAAAAAAAGTCCTTGGGCAAATTAATACCTCTAATACACCTGAGTGAATGTTATGTTGTCTAAAAAAATGCATGAATATTAGCGTTGAACATTGATGTATAATTTAAATTGCATGATGATTAAGAAATACCACAGGATAAGAAGCTAAAGTGTGTGGTTAAAGAAACAGTGAAGGTGAAAAGAGCTGTAGCAGAGGAAAAAAGCTTTCAAGTCTACAATGGGCCAGCAAATGGACTTAAGTGTTTTTGGTGGTTAAGTGGCTTTCTTCAGACTTACCACTCTCTTTCTTCTTCTTTTTTTTTCTTTTTTTTTTTTAACAATGCTTTGTGCACAACAACAAATAGCAATTTCTTGAAAATAAACATAAGCCTTTTATATCCAAAAAGCCAACAAATGAAAAGTGGTTTTCTTCAAAATAGCACAATTTTCTGGGTTGTTTTAAAGGCAGGAAATACAAAATGAATGGAATGAGCAGTGAGCAGTGTTATGAACTGCAATGATCCATACCAGACTGTGTTCTGAGGGTTTGGTGTTTTTTCTGTAAAGCTATAAAAATGACCATTTTTAATGAATTTAGAATGCATTTGAGAAGTGGGGCTGCTTTAAAACACAAGAGTGGAGATGCAAAGCTTGCATCAGAAGCAACATACAATTTCCTCCTTGCACAGTATCATTTTTTTTTTGAGTTGTCAGATACATTTTAGACATGAAGGTTCTATAGTGTGGATGAGTGGCACGTCTGACATGTTTTGAGAGAAGCAAGGATAGAGAGAAGGATGGAGAGAGAACATATAATGGCACGCACATACAGGAGTTCATGACTACTTACGATCCCTCTCAGCCTGAGCGCTGTTTGTGGGGTCTGTATTCAGACTAGCCTCAAGGCCAAGCAGAAGACATGGTCAATACTTTCTGGGAAAACTGATTGGAGAAAACTCCTCCATGCTTTTTCTCTTTGCCAGGAATTCAGCGGGTACTCAGAATCACTTCCAGTCACGTGACTTTACCGCATGGGTGTTCTGCTTGATTGTGATGAGTGCAGGCTGGGCGTTTCGTCCTGCTGCATGTTTACAGGATGACGGGCTCCATTTTCGCAGATTGCAACACCAGAGTTTGAGTCACTCTCCATTTCAATTGCTTAATTCATCACAGTAAATACAACACAGCTGTGAAGCCATTTAGACCCGCGATAATATTGCTGCGATTAGCCTGTACACAGCTTTTAACACGCTTCTTTCTGAGACCTGATATGAACATGAATAATGTAACTCTTTTCTGCCATTTGACACAGCATTGCTCTTCATAGCCTCCATTTTAAAATGTCAGCAGGTAACGTCCTAAATTAAATGGAAGCTAAGCGAGAATGAGTCTGTCGGTTACATTTATCTTTAAAGTAATTTATAAATCATCAACGTAATGTGGGGATTTAGTCAAGGGAACCAAAAGCAATAAATTCTTTCTTTCCGAGTATCTCATTGAAAGCATACAGCATGGCATTGGGGAAAAAAAATAAAGTATTATGTTTACAGCATATTGGATAGGGTTTGATGTACCAGCTGAGCCGTGTTTTCTGTGCTTAAGTGGACTCCCTCTCTGCGGCCTCGCAATCCCTCAACGGCCATTTCATTGAGGGTGATAAGTGTTTAGATGAGGTTCACACTGATGAGGTGCAGGAATACACAAAAAAGGCTTGGAGCATGAAAGAAGAGTGACTTGGTGATAAGTGCACCTTGAGAAAACATTCATATTGCTTCTCCCAGGTGGTCGGCATACCCTTGACGGGGTGCCAATACATTATAAATCATTTACACAGTCAGCTGGCAAGGCAGTATATAGCCCTAGAACTCTGCCTTTCCTTCGGTTGGGCTGAAGGTCTTAAGAACTGAAAATTGAACAGCACTGTGTGGAGTGCAGGTTCTCTCTGCAAGAGACTCCCTTCACTCTGACACTGATTAGCATTTACAGTGCACCGTGCCCCTGTAGCATTTGCAAATGTGATCTTTCTAGAAGGGCCCAGAGACCTTTGGCTGCAAATGTTATTTCACATGTCTTCATCTATAAGGTTCAGGTGTGGTGCTGGTGGAGATGGGACCTTTATTCATTTCACGTGACTGATCAAAGGAAAAGGAACTTTTTTTTTTTGCATCTCTGGTGCAAGATATACACTATATAATAATAATAATAATAATAATAATAATAATAATAATACATTTTATTTAATGGCACCTTTCAAGTCACTCAAGGTCACCTTACATCTCACAGTAAAATAACAATAAACAGTAAACACATACAGACACTATATAAACAATCCTCTATGTATAAAATTATGATAAAATGAACAAAATCAATTAAATTGAATAAGCACTTTTAAAAATATGAGTTTTTAAAGCCGATTTAAACTCTGTAATTGAATCCAGCATACGAATATGATAGGGTAGTGAATTCCAAAGGTTTGGAGCAGCATAAGAGAAAGCCCTAGAACCCACTGTGCTGAGTTTAATGGCAGGAAGTGTCAATAATCCAGCTGATGAAGACCGTAATATATGGACAAAAGTATTTGACCAGACCTGTTAATGAATGAATTCAGACGTGTTTCCATCAGACCCGTTTCCATGGGTGTATAAAATCATGCACTTAGCCATGCAGTCTCCATTTGCAAACATTCGTGATACAAAATGGGTCGTTCTGAAGAGCTCAGGGACCATGGTACTGTGATAGGATGCCATCTTTGCAAATAGACAGTTGGTGAAATTTACTTTCTGCTGGATATTCCACAGTGAACTATAAGTGATATTATTAGAAATTGGAAGCGTTTATGAACAACAGCAACTCAGCCACGAAGTGGAAGACTGCGTAAAATCACAGAGCGGGATCAACGACTGCAAAGGTCGCCAAACGCTCTGCTGATTCCAAGAGTTCCGAGCTTCCACTGGCATTAAATGTAAGCACAAAAACTGTACGCCGGGAGCTTCACGGAATGGGTTTCCGTGGTCGAGCAGCTGCATGCAAGCCTCACATTGTCTTTTGGAAGAATGCCTCCTGTAGCATTTCAGAGACTAGTAGAATGAAAGCCAAAGTGCATTGAAGTTGTTTCTGTGGCTCATGGTGGCCAAACATCTTAGTAAGACACTTTATATTGTGTTTTCCTTTATTTTGTCTCCTGTCTCATCATAAGATGAACAATTACTGGGATGATTATGCTCAGTGGACAGACTATAAATACAATGAACAGATAATGTGTTCAAACTGATAGAAATAAAGATATGAATAGGGGGCACACTATTCCTTGTTTTGGTTGGAAAGATTGACAGGTTTAGGGAGAAGTGCTCAGACTGGGGTCCCACAGACTCCGGAAACATAAATTGAACACGGATACTGACATTTGCACAAAACAGATACAAATGCAAATAGTGGTATCGCAGTACACCACTAATTAACAGATATCCACGTCTCGAGATCAGATTTGCAGCATTACAACACAGTGCTGGTTTACAGTGCACCACAAATCACGAGTCCATAAAAGTGAGGCAGTGCCGAACAGGGAGAAAGAAATACAAATGGGTGTACTTAGTTCTCTGGCAATTATCATTAATTCCTTTCCTCTTTTTTTCACACTTGCAGGACAGAAGATTTGACACGAGGACTAGACAGCGAATAAACACCCAGGACTGAACGGGAATAAAAAACATCAGGTTTTTTTTTTTTTTTTTTTTTTTTTTAAGCCACGCCGCCCTTAATTTGCGGCCGATGACAAGAATACGAGTTGAGGGCCTGAAGGACGGAGGCACGTGCTGAGAGAAAGTGTTTGTCGGCATCTTTGTGTTCTCACAGACCATGTGGCCAACAGCGCAGAGGAATCGGCTTTCAGCGGTCTGGCCTGGATGCCATGCCACCGGCCCGTGGATATGGTTATTTTGCTCAGTTTTGGCACTGGCACGGGCGCAGAGCTACTACCCCACAGTGAACACACATTACGGGAAGCTACGCGGTATGCGCGTTCCTCTTCCCAGCGAGATCCTGGGTCCCGTGGACCAGTACTTGGGCGTGCCGTACGCTGCCCCACCTGTGGCCGAGAAGCGGTTCCTGCCCCCCGAGCCGCCCTCGTCATGGTCAGGCATTAAGAATGCCACACACTTTGCACCCGTATGCCCACAAAACATCCACAACGCCGTGCCTGAGATCATGATGCCCATCTGGTTCACTTTTAACTTGGATATAGTCGCCACGTATATACAGGAGCAAAATGAGGATTGTTTGTACCTCAACATATATGTGCCAACCGAAGATGGTGAGTGTATTGGGTATACAGGAAAATACTTCTTTTCACCTCTTTCCTTCTTTCTCACCCTCTGTATTGTGTTTGAAGCATGAATTGTCTGGCGCATGCTGTGTCTGTCCACCGTGTTACTACATCTTGACTTGATCTCCCATGATGTCATTTCATCAGCTCTTCCCTTCCATGCCACTGTTAATGGGTTCCTCTTTTGTGTCTTTTCAAGATAAAGCCAAAGAACGTAATCAATCATGACAAAAAGTTTAGATCATAATCGGATATAAAGATTGGACATAACGATCTTGGTGCACCTCCCTCTCCTCACTGTCTTAACTGTTCTGGGGTATTAGAGATCAGCCTTCTTGATGTACATTGATCCTTTGTAGGGTTGCTAAGAGATGCAGGAACACAAGAGGCCTGTAGCATCATACCTAGCCATGTAAGACCCATTACTATCCTTTCCACTGTTTCTGCTGCCTTAATACTGTATTGTTGAACTTCCAAAATGCGCAGTGTAAAAAAATATGAGGAGAAAAAAAAAGTAAATGCATTTCCTTAATTAAGGAAATGAATACGCAAATAAATACGTATATTGAAATAGATTTAAAATACATGCCAAATTTAGAAAAACTAGAAATACTTTCTGCTCCAATGATACAGTGCTAAAGGAAACGCAGTAATGAAAGGCTCAGTCGACTTCATGGTTTGTAACGGGTCTTATACAGAAGTGCATGTGAAACAAGGCTTCCTGTGTCCCAACCTGCAGCAAATCCGTTCCACCATTTTTAGAATACGTACAAAAACCCCAGTGAACTTTCTCAACACCTTTTTTTGTTCTTCCCGTGGTTGATATTGACGGGAGGAAGGGAGATGATGGTCTGAAACAATTTGATGCATGTGTCCTCCCGATTTTCTTCCAGAGCCTTTTGTTATTTTGCAGTCTTTTATTCATTTCACAGTCAAAAGAATATCCAAGGAATGTGCCAGAAAACCCAACAAGAAAATATGTAGAAAAGGAGGTATGTAAGCAAGCCATCATGGGGGAGCGAAAAAGAGAAGAGAGCGACTGGTACGTCCTCTCTAAAGTCAGCGCCATAACTCCATCATCCCTGGAGTCAGAGCACTAATTGGAATGGGCAACATGGAAATTGGAGTGCGGATGAATTATGTCTATGTTTTACGATGTTATACATGAACAAGCAGCAGAGTGATTCAGAATGTGTGGGTTTTCCTGAGTTGGAGTGTATATTTGTAAATGACTAGGTGTTGCTCACATATTTCTATTGATTTACACAAGCTTGCAGTAATAATCAGTTGAATTTTGATGCTCCAAGGTCCTTGATGGTAATTTTATGTTTCTCAGAGAACTCACTGATAAAAATCTGCACATTGTGTTCTACTGAAAGTTACAGCCATTGTGGAAAAGTCATAATACTCATCATAGTCTGCGTTAATTAATGGGTCCTTGTGTCAATTTACGAAATGGTCTTATCAACGTAAATCACGTTGAACCTGGATTTATTTCGAGTTTGGTATGTTTTAGAGGTAGATATATCATGTAGTATCATGTAGTTTGACGCACAACCATGTGTAAAGTGCGTTTTGTCATTTTAATGTAGGCGACGATTGCGCAGTATGCAATTTTGTTAAAACGTTTCAAACAGGGAGCGAATCATTTCATGCAAATTCAGAGGAGGAAGCGATAATGAAATAAGGTTTGTGCACGTGCTAATTTCTTTACAGCACCTGTAGCAAATTGCACACACGCTTAATTAAGCATCCAGTGTAAAAAGCCAGGTATTGTTCAGTCATTATTCTGAATCTAAATGTCTTGCTTTTGGGCAATACTGAGGCATCATTTCAAGAAACTTTTTTTTTTTAGTTATAAAAATTTAATTTCAATTTAAACAGACTTATACTAATTTAATATCTGCCTTTGTTTTTTTTAATTGGTTTTTACAATTGCTATTCTACCAAATGACTTTCAGGCTTTGTAGCTGCAAAATGAGTAGCTGTGCAGAGACATCGCCTGGTATTGCACAAGATGTACATTTTACTTATTTAAAAGACTCAATACTCTGTATAATACAATCAGTTTTATCAATCTAAAACGTTATGAAGCAATGATATTAGGTTTTTAGATACAACCCTTTCATAAGGATAAGTATTTGAGTTTCCAGTTTATTAGGTATGCCAGTATATTAACCGGTGACTCGTATATGACCATGTGTAATATGTTCAGCCAAAATAAGGGGAGATGCATAAAATGAAGATGATTTTAGCGATTCTGAACAGATAGAGATAGCCTGATCGCTGTAATAACGCTACTGTGACACAGTAACTGGCTTTCTCACTACCATTGCCTTCTGCCTGAATTAGTTCAACCCAAATAATGCAATAAATCCAATTATAGACATGTTTCATATTTCAGATCAGATTTAATGTCAGCTTGTGTAACTCTTTTCCCTGTGTAGCCATGTTTTTCATTTTAGATACATGCCTTTCGGTATCACGAAAAAAATGGTGCCAGTAACATTCAGTATTTAATCTAACTGAATTGAAACTTGGCGCAGGTGAGAACAATGCAGTCACACTTAGGTGCAGTTCCAAGATGACTTGTTGGTCATGCTAACTGCAGCGAGAAAGTTATCTGACCTTGAGTAAATTCAGCAGCAGGAGGTGAATATGCTGTGTATTTTGGGTTGTGCACACACATACATATACATACTATATACATGCATGTAT
>JAOVVG010000051.1:1241551-1264972 GCA_028566375.1 Leptodoras nelsoni | reverse complement strand
ACTCCAGCAGCACTGCTGTGTCTGATCCACTCACACCAGTACAACACACACTAACCCACCACCACCACATCAGTGTCGCTGCAGTGCTGAGAATGATCCACCACCCAAATAGTACCTGATCTGTGCTGGTGCTGTGGGGACTAACAGAGTGTGTAGAGAAAAAGATGGAGTACAGTCTGTAATTGTAGAACTACAAAGTGCAGCTATACGGTAAGTGGAACTGAGAAAAGTGTAGAGAAAAGGAGGTGGTTATAATGTTATGCCTCATTGGTGTGTGTGTATGTATACACACACACACAGTATTTTCTGTTATTTATTAATGTCTTGAATTACACTTTTAGCATGTATCAACATGAAAAAAATATAGCTAGCTGTCCAGCAGTACCTCAATAGCCAGTAGGTTTAGATGTGCCGAAATGCCTTTCTGTTTACTGCAGTTGTAAGAGTGGACATTTGAGTTACTATGGACCTTCTGTCAACTGCAACCAGTCTAACCATTGTCCTCTGACCTTTCTCAACAACAAGGCCTTTCCACCTGAAAACATAACGTTGTTCGTATTAACCTGGCCAATGACGTTAATACAACTATATCTAAGATACAAGCATTTATTTCAGTAGGTATGAAAAATACTTTATTCAAAACATACAGAAACACCTAGATTGAACGACAGAAAACAATTAAAATTTGACAAACTAGATAAGCATTTCACGGCAAGGACACACATTTAGACAACACAACATCAGATGGATAAAATACCCTGAAATGTGTAACCCAGAGGCATTTCACAGTTTTCAAAAGCATTCCTGGCACATGGTGTATAACTTCATATAGCATAATGCCAGACAATTTCAGCTGAGGTATATGAGAGCAGCAAAGATGCTGATTTAAGATTTTCTCTGACTGGTCTACCTGCTTACTGCATAGTGGAGGCAAAAGCCAATCCTGGAGCAGCACCTCTTGTCTTAAAGTTCGATCAACAGAACACGCAGATCAGCTCTGGCTGAGGCGTGTCTTGCTGGCGAAGTCAGCGCTGAGCTTTCTCATCACCTCGGCGTGACTTTGGCCAGCCAGCTCCTGCCGTACCGTACCATAGTTCTCCTTCACAAACGTGGCGAAAGGTGTCGGGCCGCGTGAAGAAGACGGAGTGAGCAGGACAAGCTGCCCCGTGCACAGCGCACATACGAACCTCTGAGTGTCCAGAGACTTTGAGTGACGACCAATCCTAGAGAAGAAAAAATACAATTGGAGTTTTATTTGAATTTACAGAGCATCCTAAAAGCATTCTAAACTTAAGATGGTTAATAAATGTATGATAAGATACATACATACATACATAGCACTACCCCTCCTCCCATGCAGGACAGGGACATTTCACTTATAGTTCTTGGCTTGAGGTTATCCCTTTATCAGTATTACTAGTCATTATATCTCTTTCTTTCCACCCCTTTTTTTTTTTAAGCGAAATCTGTCTTTCTCTCTTTCTCTCTAAATAAGGTATCTCATGTTTCCTGTCACATGGTGACGAAAGATCTGCGGTTGGTCACCTGCGCAACCTGTCAAAGTATGCAGTTATTGACTGCGTTCACTAATAAAACACCAGATTCTCTGGCAAAAGTTGGCCAGACCTTAAAGAACGTCAGGCGATTTGAGAAAGGGTTCGAGACAGAGCACACTCACGTGTTCTTGCAGCGGCTGCACTGGTACTGGTATTTGTAATTGATGTCGTAGCTGTGGCAGCGGGTCACCATGGGCAGCTCAGGATGAGCCAGGGTGGCTTTGCGTGCGTAGATCTTCCAGAAAGGTCCGTGGCCGTCCCGCACGTTGTTTATCAGCCACGTGGCTGCGTGGCACATCTCATGAACCAGCGTGTCCCTTAGCCGGTCTGCAAAGGAACAAGATCTTCGCCGTTTGTTCAGAATTTCCCAGGTAATAAACTTAAGGTTTGACTTAAGATTTAATCAGATCTCCAATAAGAATTCGGGGAACCGTAAGAATCCGTCTAACGGAAACTTACCTGCCGAGTCACAGACTTTGACTGACAGTTCAATCCGGGCGTATCGGTTGCCAGTACCCCTTTCCTGCCCGGTGATGCAATATCCCGCCGTCTTCCTCATCTTTGTATTCCATTTGATCGACATGTCAGTGGGCAGCTGAAGAAATGCGTGCAAGTGCATGATTATGAAACATTATGGATGAATTCGATTTTTTCACAGAAACTATTTTCAGCTAAAAAACAACACCCAGCATATTTATGAAGACTTTTTTTTATAATAAATATTATGCAGCAACACGTCTCATTTTTTTATCCTTGTCGTTCCGTTTTGGTTGGTGCCGACTTGAATACACCCCACCTCCGAATTACGCACTACACTCATAGTAAAATTCATCTACATATGAAATCTGAGTTTGCCGTCACCATAGCAACAGATGACAAAGTAATTCAATTCAACGGCTCATTCTGGTCATCAGAAATACATTATAGTGTTACCTTTTTACTGCTTTATTCTGTGAGCAGTAACATTAAGCCAGAGCATCATTATAAGAAGAAGCTTAGATAAAGAATAGTTTACAGGCCAGGACGACGTAGATATAGTTATTGTTTTGGGGTTTTTCAGGCTTCGTAGTTTGTAATAAGATCGTAATCAATGCAAAACCTTTATGCAATGGTCATCCCAGTTCCTGGAATTTAGCTTTAGTATTTATTTTGATGTATGTATTAATAATAAGCATTTTTTTGTACTTTTGTAAAGTGTTTTCTGACCTTGCTCTCAAAAACAGAAGTGTTATAGAGCAGGTAGAGTTTGCTGGTGAGCTCCTCTTTTTTCTGCTTGAAGTTGCGAGAATACACAGACTCAGGAAACGACAGAGACTGCAGGAAACAACCCGGTGTTTTACACACAGCCAATCTGTCAGAAACACACAGAAACACTTCAGAATCAAAATCAGCAGTTAATTCCATACATTGCGAAAGCTGTACCAAATACATACCATTAAAAGATTTGTGAAAAATCGGGTGCATTGACTCACAGAAAGAGCATAACCTAAGTCAGAGTAAAAATATGATCATGTTTTTGGTCTCGTCTCAGACTTGAAAGTAATTTTGATCCGGTCTTGGACTAGAGGAGTTACGAGTTGGACTTTTGGAGTTGGTCATTTTAGAGGGAGACCTCAAGACCTTTTCCCTCCACCATAGTGACCATGATAAATTTATCCATTCTTCATACTTAATATACTTAATACTTAGACAAGTTTTTGTTATTGAGCCAGTGTAAAAAAGATTACACAAAAATGTTTGTACGCCACTAAGAAAAGCAGCATGTTACACAACAGACCACTTTTCAGACAAAAAAAAAAAAACAAAACAAAACAAAACAATGAAGGCTGCTGGGTTTTTCATACAAAAAAAAAGTAATTGTGACAGTCAAAGTCTCCAGAAGAGCCATGGCAGATTTTCCAAGACGCTCAGTAAAAACATAAAAGCTAATTTCCTTATACAGTTCCACACGTTGTGCCTGGGAACACTGTTTAAGAAAAAGGCACAGCAAATATTGCCTTCCTTTAGTTTATTCACTATAGTGTTTTCTTTTATGTAGAAATTATTTTAGAATTATTTTATATAGAAGGCGTCTTCGCTTTACAGCGATTCTTTGCGTGTGCCTAAGATATCTACATCGTACTGTATGGTAACTAGCTGGTGAGTTTTACGGAGCATCTTGGAGAATCTGCCACAGCTCTTCTGGAGACTTTGACGGCCACACTTTTTTTGCATGCACAACCCAGCAGCCTTTATTATGCTTTCTGTCTATTAGTTAATGTCTTGCTTTTGTTACTGACATACAAACACTTTTGTGTAAAATCCCAAAGTCTTGGTCTTGACTCGGATCTGATGTAGTTTGTCTCGTCTCAATCACTACTATGAAAAAGGATTATACTCAATTACGGGGTAGACAGTGCAGCACAGATCTAAAGTCAGATATGAATCTTTCATATAATTCTACCGCTACAGGGAACAGTCACCTCATGTATAAATGTATCCAGAGAAACAAAAGGCATTAGATAGATCTGAAATGCTGACTTTTTGTTCCTGAGTGTAACCATGCTAAAATGTTTATTAGAAGAGGATAATAATCATGCACTCATCCATTCAGGTTCATCTCCATTCAGCTCTACCTGCTGCTGTGGCCTGCTCTGGGCTCCGTCTGACTCACAGGTCTGCTGATAGGGGGCTGTGCTGGAGTTCTGGTCGCCTGAGATCCTTTTATTGGCCCTCTGTCACTGTCCTTGTGTGTTTTCACAGATGGAGTCACGCAGGCTTTCGCAGCTTTGGGCTCTATATATCCGAAGCAGAAATGACAGTAATGACAAACTCAACAGGAAAACCATAATTACCAATACTGTATGCATAGCCTGTGTAGGATAGCGAGTTCACCTGGAGGTTTAGGAGAAGCGTGTGTGCTACTGCTTCCCAACTTTTGGTTTTTCCTGATGCGGTCGAGCAAGGACTGGAACTCGTCCTCGGAGCTGCCCGTGTCCTCGCGCCTGCTGCTGTGCGTGGGCGGGGCTGAAGACGGTTTGGGAGTGAGGACAGAAACAAGAGGAGAGGGAAAGTTTGGGGTATTTCTGGGTTTGTTTTCTTTAGTCGGAGCATCCTTTTCCTGCCAGGATGGAAGATTGTGCCGAGTCCTCCACGTGCTCTTGATGACGATGTCGCTGTCGTCATCCGAGTCACTGAGGAACACCGGAGAGTCGAACTCAGACGGCTGCTGCTTCTCAGACTTCAGTCTAGGCTTGGGAGTCTTCGGTTTGGCTGCATGTACAGACAACCAGAAACAATTTCAAAGTGCTTTTATGGCAAGATCACAACATGTTAGTGTTAGATTACTGGCAAAATAACATAGTACTAGATTTAACTCGTGTGCAAAGCAAGAATGGCCATGTGCGGCAAGATTTGATGAAAAATTACCTTTTGAAATGGACGGTTTCTTCTCCATAACAAAATCGTCGTCGGAGGAGGACAAGTCGTCCACTATGAAACGTTTAAGGCTGTGAAAATGAATACAGCTTTAGATCAGCAATTTCGTTTGGTTATAATAACAAATAGTACAGTAATGTGCAGTATGACAACTGACGCTTAGAAATAAGCATCAGTTGTTTTGCCTGTAGATTAAAATGTATTTGGCAATAACGACATTTTAAAGCGCTGCAGAACAGAAAGTCCAGGGGGTGGAGTCAGACCTGATCCAGCTGCTCTTGATTGGTCAGAGTCGAACCAGAAGTCCATTGGGTATAAACAGCTCCAAGCGAGTTAGTTGTCCCATGTTTTAGGGAATCTCACAGGTTAAGGTTAAGGGCTTGCAGGTCCAGCTCATTTACATTTACGGCATTTGGCAGACACCCTTGTCCAGAGTGACTTACATTTATCTCATTTATACAACTGAGCAGTTGAGGGTTAAGGGTCTTGTTCAAGGGCCCAACAGTGACAGCTCGGTGGTGGTGGTGGTGGGATCTGAACTCATGACCTTCTGTTCAATAGTCCAATGTCTTACCCACTGAGCTAGAGCTACCACACTTGCCACTGATCTCCACCCCCTGGACTTTTGATTCTACAGCATTGACTATATTAATGGTTTGGGGTTTCCTGTAATAACGTTACTGTGAAGGACTGGGAAACTTAGAAATCAGTGTATTGGAAGATGAAAGAAAAACAAAATCAAATGAAACAAGTTATAATAGTTACAGCTGGTCTAAAGCCTCAATTTCTATTCACATACGCTATGGCATGAGTGCAGTTTTCTATAAATAACTTCAGGAGCAGGAAAAGAAGGTGAAACTCAGCTTCTGGTCCCATAAACAAACTTGTTTGTTTATTGGTTTGTTTAACGTCACTTCTGCATCTATGGTGATTCATGACAGGACATCCATACACATATTTCATCAGTACAAATTCAATGTCAAACACAGTCATGGGCAATTTTTGGTCTCCAATCCACCTAGCTTACATGCCTTTGGGTTTCAGGGGGTGGGGGGAGGTCAGGGTAGCGAGACATAGGGAGGACGTGCAGACTTTATTAAAGCCAAAGGGATACGAGAATTTAACCTGCCCTGTTAGAGCCTGAAATGCAATCAAGAGCTTATAAGATCTCACTGACCTGTCGTCACTACCACTCACAGACGGAGGCCTCGGTTGTGCCTTCGGGGTTTTCACACGCCTCAAAACTACAAACCAAACAAACAAAATCCTTATATACTTCATCTTTTAAAAGCGTAACACAAATATTCTTTAAAAATAAAAAATTACTTACAGTTTTCAAAGCCATCATCGCTATCTGAGGACAAAATCTGAACCGGTTCCCTAGAAACAGAAGCAACATAAATCCGCATATATTATTATAGAAAATGATCCTAATCCAGACTAATGCTGTTGCCTGATATTTCCAGAAAACGAATAAGCAGCTTTTGAAATGTCAAACTGCACCCCCAATTTTCTTTAAAAGTCGAAATCCTGTCATTCTGTGAAGCTCCTATTAACACAGACCACTTAGTAATAACCAGAAATAAAAAAGTGAGTAAATGAATACATCTCACCTAGCTTTCTTGGCGGACGAGATTGGCCGGGGAGCAGCTTTAGGTGTAGCCTTTGTTGCAAGAACTGAACAACAAGCATTACTTATTTATTGCCACTCATGTTTCCAGTGCTGTGTAAGATTATTACACGTACTGACTTACTCTGATTAAAGTCTTCATCACTGGAGTCCAGCGGCGCTTTACACGAGGGCGTGTTTTTCTTTCCACACTGATTCTCCTTTTCAGAGCCGTCGCTGTCCGACAGAAATGAAGACTGTTTCCTTTCAGCAGGCTCGGTGTCACAGCTGGCAACAGCATCGTGTCTGCTTTTCAAACTTTGTCTCAACTGAAAAAAAAAAAGAGGAAAAGTAATAAAAGAAATGTCAATTCTGTCAAGCATGAAATGAGGCAGTACTAGCTAGAATCCACTAGAGTGCATTACTTCTGGATTATGTAAGGAATGATGATGATGATGATGATGATGATGATGATGCATGCTGTTATAGGAAAATAATCAACAATGCGGAGATGTGAACCTTTAACCGATTCGTCATAATCAGTCTGAAACCAATTCTTTTCCAGTAAAAGCACATTGTGAAGTTTTTAGTCCCTTTTATATTGCAGTAACAGGTCAACACAAACAATCTCTTATTTATTAAAAAATATCATGTGAAAGTTACATTTATGTTCCACTTACCAGTTATGTTTGTTGCTGTGGTATGCATACTACGTATAACAGCTATAAAGCATTACTCCCTCACTGGCCAGATAATAAAACTAAAAGCTACAGTTTTATCTCTGACCGTTATAAAGCACTCACACTGGAGACTCCTTCCAAAAATGTTAAATAATCACAGAAGCGGTTGTAAAGGGAACAGGAGGTCTATGAAGGTGTATCCTGCGTAGAACCGGAATGTGATGGTTTGCTCTACGGCAGATTTCCTGTTCGCAAGAAACCTTGTGATCTGTGATCTTGTGATCCAACCTGCCGGATACTTCGTTGCCATGGAAAACAAGGACGCGTATAAAGGAGCCTTAGAAATGGGACAGCCTCTGCAATTAGTCTTCAAATGTAGCCTTTGAAGGATGGATTGGGATACAGCTGATACTACTGTCAGAGATGCTGTTAAGGAAAATTAATCAACACCTTCTGACCAATCAGAATCGAGCATTCTGCAGAGGCGTACCATCAGCCTGAGTATACAGCTTATCCCTATTAAACAGTAAGAAGATTTACCTCGTTTGCTGCTCGGTCCAGAGCACCAGGCTTGTCCCAGCCCAGCTTCTGTGCAACTCTTTCAAACAGTCTTTGAGTGCCAGGATCCATGGCCCTCTGCACAGGAAAACACAGAGATTGTGTCTAAGATTAAAAATGGACTATTGTGTTCTACACAGACGCAACGACTTCCCATAGAGAGTCACTGTTTATCCATTACTAGCGACCGAAATATCTCAGTTAGGAATTAACATGTCTTAATTCCTGCAGATCATCTGTAAACATCTAGCGTCTACTAAAGTACACCACCAAATTACAGAAAACTAGCTGCGCGAGCCTGTCCAAACACGGTGATAAACAATTTCATTCAAGGGGTGTAAATACCTCCGGGGTGAGACTTCACTTCCTTTTAAACCAGAGAGTTTTATAGTAAATAATCGTCACTGACGCGATGAAAGAGTTTCAAATTTGCCTGACCGGAAACGTTCACTACTTACTTCCGGGTGTCTTGCACCCCCTAGAGGCTATGCTCACCATAGCCGTGTCTGTACTTGTGTACGTTTATATACTCCCTATCTTGGTTTGTACATTTCTAAATAAAAATAAATAAATAAATAAAATAAATAAATAAATAAACAAGCAGACAAATAAATATATAAATGAAAAAAAATTACTTGAGAAACCTGAGTACTGTTCCATTCCAAAGTCTGCATCTAACCAAGTACAGTGCAAATACCCGGATGTGGTCTTGCTCCTCCCACTTTATTAAGGACGCATCGGGAGGTGATTTGTGTGGACTTGAGACAGTCAGATTTCCCACAATGCATTTCGCTCCAAGTTTAGCGAGATAGCGGAAGTGAAGATTATATAAAATACTACTGTTTTTGTCCTATGAAATTAAGTTATACGATTTCTAGGCGACAATGTTGTTATTTAGACTTTGAATATGATATTAATTTGTCAAGAAGGAGGCTACGTGAAAAGTTGCTCCGATGTTAGAAGGAGATCGCTAGCAGCTGACGTCTAGTACGCAAGGACGCTGCTGTTCCAATCCACCGCGTAGCGTCCTTCCGTCCTCGGGAGTCCGTACTAGCAAGTACACAAGTCCAAACTTGGCGTACTTTGTATTGAGAAACGGCTCCCGTCCATTTTGTCCTGAACAGCGTTAATTATTAGTTTTTTTTTGCAGAAATCGGTTTGGTTTCTTCACCTACTACTCAATGCAATGGAAATGTCACAATATCAGAGCATTTTTAAAGGTTGCATACATATTTCTTAAAATTGATGAGCATGTAGTACAGCATGTCCTTTATAATGATTAATCTCAACCATTTATCATTTAACAATTTATCTTGTATACAATAAAATATTTTCTATTTTTGCATTTTCTAGATTTCTTTTCAGTTTTGTAGAAGAGGGTGCATGCTTTTGGTTGCTTTGTCCCATGCACTGCAATTTGATTTGAGTAAAAAAATAGACAAATCACGTTTTTTTTTCCATTTTATTATTTTGGTAAATAAAATATTACTTACCTTAAGTGCACTGATCATTTGGTACTAAAAACATATTTTGATTTAATAAAAAATAAGTATGTGTCCCTTAAATAGTTGTCATATTGGGGAATCTGCCCCTTTAAAAAAATAGGACGTCCACTCTAGTGACGTCACAACCACAGTTTTTTTTCCAGTGGGAAATTCAGTGCCTGGGGTGGGTGAGTAGCTGACAAATTTTCTTTGTATACATTTGTTTATTTGCCCTGCTCAAGCTTAACATGTCCACACTGTTAGGATAAAACATGCCATAAGTGATCAGAATAAAGTATTTCCAAAATATGTAAGATTAAGTATACCAAATTCTTTTCAGCAACCAGACTGGCTAGTTAGTTGTAATATGCCTGAACTGAAGCGTAAATTGTCCACCCTCTCTGGTCTAAGTGGCCCATATGGTTACCATAAAGCCCAGTCAGGTCCATAAGAATTTGGACAGTGCTACAATTTTTTGTTGTTTAGCCTCTGTACACCGCCACAATGGATTTGAAATGACATAATCAAGATCTGACTGAAGTGTAGACTTTCAGCTTTCATTCAAGGGGTTGAACAAAAATACTGCATAAACTGTTAAATGACAGCCATTTTCACATGCTCAAATATAATTGGACAAACATTTATAATCATATAAGAATCTTGATATATGGACATACAATCCTTTGCAGTCAATGACTGCCTAAAGTATGGAATCCATAGACATCACCAAATGACGGGTTTCCTCTTTTGAGATGCATTGCTGGGCCTTTGTGGGTGTTTCTGCCTTTGGTTTTGCCTTTAGTAAGTGAAAATCAGCTCAGTTGGGTTGAAGTCATGTGACTGACTCTGCCATTTAAGAAAACTCCATTTCTTTGCCTTAAGAAGCTCTTGGGTTGATTTTGTAGTACATTTTGGGTCATTGTCTATGTGTATACATATCTTGGAGTTTTGCAGCATTTGATTGAATCTGAGCACAAAGTATAGCTCTCTACACTTCAGAATTCATCCTGCTACGTCTATCAGCAGTCTCATCATCAGTAAACACCAGTGACCCAGTTCCATTGGCAGCCATTCATGCCCATACCATAAAACTGGCTCAATGTTGAAAAGAGATTTTTCCTCACTAAGCAATGAATTCAGCGAATCCAGGCCTTTTGGTTTTGCTGAGCTCACCACTACATTCCTTCTTTTTAATGTACCAAATTGTGGATTTGGCCATTCTTATAGTTTCAGCTGCATCTCTGATAGGTTAATTTAGGTTTTTTTTTTTATCACTGTAAAGATGGCCTCCTTCACTTGACATCAATCACTCTGGACCAGATATTGAGTTTGCATGAACAGCTACAAAATGCAAATTCAACACCTCACATCCATTCCAGACCTTTTACATTTTCTGTTCATTTAATAAACAGGAAAAAGGTTCATCAGTTGACTGTCCAATGACTTCTGAGCCTGTAAAAAAAAGAAGAAATGAAAATGACTGATTCCTAAATGGTTAATGCAAAATGTTTTGTTAAACCCAATAAACTAAAGACATTTCAAATTCATTGTGGTGGTGTGCAGAGGCAAAACAGCAAAAGCGAAATACTTATGGACTTATTGTATACTCACACTTCCGTAGTTTCAATCGTGTTGGCTTGACTGCTGGTAAATGAAACTCATCCACAAAGGGATTTGAGTAATTCCTGTACATTTGTGATTTTATTTAATTTTTTTATTAAATAAGGTTTGCTTATCATGTACAAAATTGTGATGTTCCCCAGGGACAAGATCTTCTTGTTTTTTAAATATATTTTTTTACACCACTCCCAATACTGCCACAGCAAGCTTAATAAGAACCTGCATAAGGACCTACTGAATAAAAAAAGCCAGCACCTATTCCTACAACTAACTGTCGTGAATTAAAATTAGTATTCGTAACAATTTAAAATCAGGATTCATTTTAAGGGCTTGCCACATCATTTTATTTGTTTATGCAATAGCCTTGCAATTTCCTTGACAGAGCATAAATAAAATGATCAATAGAAGAAGGAAGACAGTGTACAAAGTGATGAACTTAGAAAATACTTACCTCAAACCTTTCTGATAAAAATAATAAAACAAATGAGCATTTAGGATGAATACCAGAGTAATCTGCAGGCTATTATCAGATTTGCAAGGGAGAAAGTCTTCATTCTATCCATAGACATTCTGGGCATGTTTTTCGTGAAACGATGCAACCGAAAGTATTTTGCATTACTAACATGAAGAAAATAAAGCACTGGAGAATCGTTACAATTCAACACATCTATTCCAGGTCATGATGAACAGACTTAAAACGCATAAAGAAACGTATCTTCTAACTAAAACGGCAAACATTCATGTTAGCGTGTTAAAGCCGATCGTACGATTTTAGCAACATACCGAAGCATTGAAGTTCAACACCGTCCCTCTGACGTGTAACGAGAAAAAAAAAACCTCTTCATCTAAAGACACAAAGGTCACAATTTGACAAGTTTGCTCTGTCTTCAAAAAGTCCACACCCAAGCAGAACAGAGAAGCAGCGGAAGTGAAGCCAGTGTGAATGGGATTTCTGGGGGGGAAGAGTCTCAGTGAAGGAGGTTGAATCGTCACGCTCTCCTCGCTGGCTCGTAGAAACAAAGGGGTCATGTCGATGGTGTGCAACAGCAGGCTCTATGGAGTCTCTGACACCGATAAAAACTGAAGATGCATGAGTGTTGGGTAACTCGTGGAAGGGAAAAGGGGCAGGCTCAAGCACTTTCACTGCTGTCATGCAGCTGCATCTTCACCATGTGGTCTGGTTTGGCACCGCTCGCGTGGTGCTCCCACATCTGCAGGTAAAGGCGCTCTAACTCCACCGTGTACTGCTTAGTGTTGAAGAGGGGGCTGCAGATACGCTGTTTCCACACGTGGCATCGGACCTTCTTCAAACTGCAGGAGAGAACAAAGGAACAGGCATTTTTAAGTGTGTTACTTATAACTTCCTATAAGAAATTCCGTAAAGTGGCTGGGGAGTAATGAAAGCTTAATCATATTTATATATGAATGGAATATCTTTGGATATTCCAAGTTAACGACTAAGCACTCTTGTAAGTTGCTCTGGATAAGAGCGTCTGCTAAATGCCATAAATGTAAATATTATATCATCACAATATGAGTTTGAGGTATTCTGAAGGACTATCATAACGCTAAACAAACAGCACCACTCAAACTACATTACACACACACAGCATTAGTGATTCAAGCACTCAGACGCAATTCAAACTGCTAAATCTGATATCATTAGTCAGCACGGAAATTGCAATTATACAATTAAGTGTCTTACTGATAGCACAATTAAAATATTTATTTAAATTTTGCTAAATAATTATATTTATTTGCTTTAAGGGGTATAAATGTAACATCGATCTACTGTTGAAACTGAAAAACTGCAAACAGATTCATTTTTATGTTTTGTATCACAGACATATCAAAATACTTTAATAAATAAATTATGGCATATCATATGATCACTGTGATCAAACTACTTTATGGTATTTCGTTGCATGTTTTTCCAGCCCTAGTGTTTGTGATCCTGTAGTGTTTGTGATCGAGTACTGATTTAGGCATTCTTTTAATTAGTTAAAAGTGAAAATGACAGTTAAACGATATCATGATGTGATGGAGTATTCCCCCTGGCCCTATATGAATGGATTTCCTTCCCTTGTATCAGTACAGTTTCACTCAGACATTTTAAAGCCCAAGCCAATCCACCCTCTCATATTTACATGTTCTCAACAAGCAGCTATAAATGTAAGAATCCTTTAAAAGTTGTGAAGTAAAGAGAATTAGCAGCCTATATAAACAGACTGGTATATAATTTAATAATCAATTGTTTTCAATTGTCCTATTTACAAAATAAAGAATTACTTCAAGGTGTTGGTTTAGTAGTTGGTTAAGTTGACTTACTACTCCATGTCAGTGCCGAGCTTGACGGCCACATCTTCGTACTCCTGGCGACTCTGGGCAATGAGCTCAGGGCAGCCGAGGCAAGTCAACTGAGAGGCAGCCACGCGGGAGGCAAGTGTCTCACCTATATCAAACAGCAACACAGCAAATGGTCAAAAACTACAACGGAGTTCACACAGACTGAGACCAATTAAAAAAGCCAAGGCTTACAACACGGTTGTGTTTATTTGCAAATATCTGGGGGTGTTCATTTTTTAAATAGAATTTACTGAGGGGAAAAAAACATTTGATAAACGGTAAGCAGTTTCTTCAATTGTTTGGTCTACAAATTTTAATTATTGTGTGCAATATGTATTTTATTCATAAAGTCACGTGGAAGAATTAGGACACCCCCATTAAACATTTAGTTCTTAAGAAATATCAATATTTGTTCTTATTTCAAACAATAGCTATAGATAACGATAATGAGATTGCAACAGCTTTGCAATTAGCATTAAGTGTCCTATACTTTGTTCATGTAACAGTACATAAAACTGTATATATTTTAATGTTTGCCCATTCTACTAAATGGTGCCAATAATTCTGAACTTAATCATAGCAGAGTACAGTTTTCACAGATTTATATTTCATCACGTTCACAACACATGACTAAACACACCAGACCGCCGCAAACCTGGCATTGTGACCATTGGGGTGCCAGCCCAGAGCACATCCATGCCAGTGGTGTGGCCATTGCAGAGAGGTGTGTCAAGGCAAACATCAGCCAGCTGGCCACGTCTCACATGCTCCTCTTTAGGGGCAACGGGGGAGAAGATGATGCGGCTGGCAGGCAGACCCATATTTTGGGCATACTGCTGGATGTTGGGTTCACCCACAGCTGGGAAGCGCAACAGCCAGAGAACACTGTTCGGCACACGTTTCAGAATCTGAAATAAGAAAGCAAAAAAGGAGCAATGAATCCATTTTTTGTACTAGCAAAACGCAAAAGAATGCAGAGCTCCCAAGAATACTGCTTGGCTGTGCTTACATTAGCCCACATCTGTAGTGTTGGTGGGTCGATCTTGTAGAGTTGGTTGAAGTTACAGTAGACGATGGAGTCCTCAGGCAGACCATACTGAGAGCGAGTGGTCACCACAATTGTTCTAGGAACCTCTTCTCCTGTGGCAGCCTTGTTATTGACCTTTGAGGAGAATAAAAATAAAAAAAACTTTCTCTATAACAGATATTCAGATGTCATGCACTTGGTGTTCAGCATTCAGACCACGTTGGCATGTCACAGTCAGCACAGTGAACAGTATAAACTGGAAGGAAATGTATGTAAAAGCATGTTTCCAAGTTTTTAACAGATTCATATATGCAACCTCTTTACTGGTCAGTCAAAAAGTGATTCACTGTAAACCGTTATCTGCCTGTTTATAGGGTCACTACCATTACCAAAAAAACAGCGTGTAGAACAGTAGTGCCCTTTTGTATCAACTGCAAGTCTTTGTATCCAATATGATCTATCTACATATATAATTTGTTATATAATCAATAATCAATGTTATTCACACAAACCTTCTGAACATTCAGTCCCACGAGTCTACAGCACTGTACAACGCCCACCAAGGCAGACTTCTTACTGCACACTGTTTTAAAGTTCCAAAACCTTTAAGTATGAGCGATTAATAGTAGACTGCCTTATAGAATATTCAAATATTTGCAACCATTTTCAAAAATGAAAATACTTTATAGTTGCAGCCCTACTGATATTGTGATATTGCATCCCTGTCCACTACAACAGCCTTTAAAATTGGCTTGTCTTTAGTAGATAATATTCTGTTTGATTTGAACACCAGAGAAACCAAATCTCTTTGTTAGCACAGTCTGTTGATCACAAAAGAAAATAATACTTACTAGGACTGCTGTAATGTCATTATATTAGTATTCAAAAACAGAACGGTCTATCAGGAAAAATCAAATGAGTTAACCCTTTAGCTGATACAAATTATAGCATTTTTGTGGAAACCTGAATAACCGAGTCCTACAGCAAAATACCATGGAATAAGACACTGCCAGCAAATAAAAACGCAACAGCAGCATGGACATGCAAGAAAGTAAATCTATTCCTCAGGCAGTAGGTTTTCAAGTCTTGTACTCTAATATGTTTGAAGTGCAGACATTTATACAAAAGTACCTGGGTGGTAGCCAAGCCATTGCTGACTGTGAAACTATTGATGATGACCTGGATCTGGCCTTGGTTGATCATGTTTATAATAGCCTCAGCGGCTGTGTTCATTGGGATGACTGGCATGGAGAGGGCTCCGTTACTATCTGTGGACTCCTGGCTGTCACATTCCATCTGGAAAAAGGTCTCAGATCATCAATGCTGTCTCACTTTAAAAAGCAACAAAGCACAAGGATTTAAATGTTCTTAAATGTTCCTCGTTTACCTTGATAACTTTGACATCTGGTAGACTGTCTAAAAAGGCTTTGAGATCTATTCCATTCAGTACGATGCGATTGTCAAAAATGTGTCCATTGGACTTGAAGTCAATCACAGCCTTTTTCTGTGAAGCATAAACACAAACGTTCATAAATGTTCCCTTTACCCAAGACAACATTTGATATAACAGTTAAATAAGTTCATAAAGGTTTTTCTTGCCTTAAGATGAGGGAACATGTTGGCATGATCCCCAATAAAGAATGTATTAGGCATGTAGGCCATCTTCTCAGAATACTGCTCAGCTACCTCGGCTGGAGACGTCTCCTTATCAGTAATGATGTAGTCCATGAAGGGAGCACCACTAGTGCCCGGGTAGCCAAGCCACATCGCCTGGTGAGAAAACCATTTTATTCTCCAATCGTTTAAGCACAGTTTCTCATGCATATGTAAATTATTCATGATAGTTTTTTTTACCTGAATGGGAGCTGGGCGCAAGGCAAACAGCTCATTGCGGGCACCCTTGGTATAGCCATTCATGTTGACTAGAATATGAACTCCATCTTGGTGGATCCTGTCTGCAGCTTTGCCATTGCAGGGAATCTTATTTAAAAGATATACAGAGCAACAGTTTCAGAACGGAAATCAAGCCTGAGCCTATTCCAGCCTGCTTTTATTGCTGTATGTTCTAACCTGGGAAAGATCAGTAAAGTGATGAGCCTCAGCCATCACTTTGACTCGGAAGTTAGTGCCATCATCGGGACTGAGGGCATAGCAGAACACCTGGAAATATAATTGAACCAGGTTAATGCTGTACTATACAGTATTGCACTCATTTTAATCGCAAATACAGTCACAACTCCCAAGACAAATATGAATTTGAGTTAATAAACTCACCTCAAACTTCTCAGAATTATGCATGCCAGGAATGGACTGCATGAGGTGGGAGGTGGGGTGGTTGCCAAAGTCCGAGCTGACGTAGCCAACACGCAAACGCCCTCCACTTGCTTTCAGATCCTTAGGATGCTCATAGGCAGGTTTGTGAAGAGCATTTATCTAAAAGGACAGTCATAAGACAATTCTAATAATAGATAACTGTGTGCAATCATTATCTGGTGAGCTAATTTTTCTTAGCTAACAATAGAATTAGCTTACTTTATATAAGCACCGTTCACCCTACAAAAGTGCAGTCCAATTACTAACCTTATCCAAGCAAAGGTTGCCATGTCTCTCAGCAATGGCTTTGCGGAAGCCATGGGAAAGAGGATACAACATGCTATGATGTGGGTGCACTGAGGGCAGACGGTTCTTCTCCAACTGGTCGGCCACAATGCTAACCAGCTTCTTCATGCGCTCATCGTAATCGGTCCAGTCACACACAATCTGAAAAGAATAATCATTACAACCTCATGACACATTACAGTAACTGGATGTTAAACATACAAGTAACAAAAAAAAATTATGCTTGAACATTAAAAACATTTATTTAGCCATGATATTTATAATGCATACCTGCAGGCAGTGAGCAAGATTGCAGTATGCATCTGGGAAGTCAGGTTTGAGCTTTAGAGCAGTGCGATAAGATGCAATGGCTTCTGGAATATTCCCAGAGTCCTGTGTGTCAAAGTGAACAGATATGTTCAAAATGGCTTTCATTAAACTGTTACTTTATGTGTCACGATGCTTAATAAGCAGCAGCAAAAGTTCCAGTTTGTACTTCAATACATGTATTTCTGAAATTCTAAACTGTCGTCTGGTCGTTATGACCCTTGCTACCTAGTGACAACAGGCCCGAGGTTCACTTAGTTTCATACACAGAAAGAAAAGGGCAGCAACGTAATAGTGAGTATTACAAAATTACCTTGTGTATCGAGGCCAAGTTGCTGTGAGCATCTGCAAATGCAGGGTTGATCTGAATAGCACGTGTGTAGCACTGCAGTGCCCCCTGCACATCCTGCATCTCCTTTAGTGTGTTTCCCATGTTGGAGTAAGCATCGGCAAAAGTGGGGCTGATCCTGTAGGTGTTCACAGGAAAAGAAGATGCATTAACAATGCACCTGGGAACAGCGTAAAAAGGCCCAAAACACAATTTACATCGATGTGCAGAAATGGCAGCATACCTGATAGCTTCTTTGTAATGCATAAGGGCTTCCTGCAGCTTGCCCTGTTGCTGAAGAACGCTGGCAAGGTTGGAGTGGGCGGCAGCAAACTCTGGGAACACCTGTCACAGACAGACACAGAGACAGACACAGAGACAGACACAGAGACAGAGACAGAGAGAGAGAGAGAGAGAGAGTGTTCAGGAATATGCTTCAGGACAATGGGTCACCCATGTGAGCACAGCTACTGCAGACAGCATGGGAAGAGAACACAGAGAATCCCTACCTCGAGAGCTTTTCTGTAGAGCTGAACAGCCTCTTCAATGTTGCCTTGCTCCCGTTTGATGTTGGCCAGGTTATTGAGGGAGTCAGCATGTGTGGGGCAAAGACGCAGTGCTGTGTTGTAGCACTCCTCAGCCTCTGACACCTAAAACAAATGATTTGCTCTTACACGTAATGTAGCAAATTATTTAGCGTGACAAACTTTCTTATATCAAAGATATTCCTATTTCTACAGAATTAAAACTGAATGTACTTCACTATGCTGACATAGCCATCACCACTCCATTCATTTTAACCTTATGCAGTCTGGTTCTAAAGCCATATAAGCCATAATTATGTATTTATACCCTGATCCACAGAAACTATGAAATGTGGTATTGTACCGAGTCACAGTTCCTTACACTGCCTTTTTCCTTAAGAGCGTTGGCAAGATTGCAGTAAGCATCAGGGAAATGAGGCTGCAGCTCAATAGCACGTCGATAGGTGTCAATGGCCAGATCTATAAGTCCCTGCTCATAGTACACGCAGGCTAAGTTGCCGTGGACTACGGCATGGTTGGGGCTCAGACTGAGGGCTCGCAGATAACCAGCAACAGCTCTGTAAGGAACGAGATTGCTGTAGATTAAAACTCAACATCCTATGGTGTACTGATTGCACAGCATAACAATGGTTAAAAATATCAAAGTTTACCTGTCAAAGATGCGAGCTTCTTTAAGCACATTGCCCAAGTTTATGTAAGCATCCAAAAAGTTTGGATCCAAGGTTACAGCCTATAAAGGACACAAAACCAGCAACTAAATAAAAGTTACTTTAAATGACCACCATTCAATGTTCATTAGGAAACCCACTCACCTTCTCAAAATGATGAATGGCCAGCCATATTTCTCCCTGAGCATTGAACACGCAGCCCAGGTTGCTCCATGCCACAGCAAAGTTTGGCTGAGTCTCAATTGCCTTCAGGTAGCAAGCCTTTAACAGGTTAACAATGAAAACCACAGAAGGAAGAGGGGCAGAGAGGAGTAATAGAGCAGATAGAGGAGATGAAGGGTTGAAAAAAAAGAGAGATTGAATAAAAAGGAAGAAAACAAAAAGGGTACAGAAAACGAGAGTTAGAGTCCATACTCCACAAAGCAAAAAGTGAGTCTACAGCGTGGGCTCGCAAGCGCAAGATACTGCTGCGCTAAGCTGCACGCTTTTTCCTGCGCTGCGCAAATCTGACCAGCACCTACACACTGACTGACATTTTTCAGTTATGGACTCACCATTCAAAGAAACAGTATGAGTCATGCTAAAATACACATCTGCATGTTATGATACTAAGGCAAAAGCTTAATGAAAAACAAATTAGTATGAAAAGCAAAGCCCTGACAGATTATCCAGACTGCAGTCACAACCTTGAATGCCTGTGCAGAGCGTAGGTTAAGGTCCCTGTAATGCAGGCGCAGAAAAGCCACACGGACGGCCAATGTGTTTTGCCACTCCGTGGTCGCACTGTATTTGTTCGCCGCTTTTCGCCGCGCTAACACCGGCCCAGAGCACAGACCACAGACCTAAAGCCCTAGGCACTCCTGATCCCACCAGAACGACACACTCTTTAGATCCAACCAGCCCCCAGGAACACAACAGACTTCCAACAAACGTCTGTTCGGTTTGACTTTTAGGCCTTACAGTGGGCATAACATGAAACTAATTGCTTGCCAATAGTGTCCTGTGCTGGGCATGGGGTCCACCGGGTGTCATGCTAGCAGGCCAGACGGGCAGATCTGTTGTCTACAGGCCGGGAGGGGAGGGGAAAGGGGAGCGTTTGTTGCGCGCAGGCGCTTTGGAATCGCATTAGAGGGCGTTTTGTCGCTGCGCAACCCATGCGTCGCTGCAGACTCACAGCGCATCATCGGCTCAGCAGAACGCTGCAACTCCAAATCAAGAGGAAAAACAAAATGATAAACCAAAGCAACAGGAAAAAAAACAATTAACAAGTAAGAGTTAGAGGATTCTTACTGTGTTTTGGTTTGCTTACTGCAATCCATATTTCCAATCCATATTTCTTTTAATTTATGTTGGCCGACGCTAAGCTGTACAGAGGAAGTTTAAATAAAACTTTAGTGTTTTTTTTGTCAATTACTTTTTTTCCCCTCTGTTCCTTTCTTTTGTTCTTCACAGGTAGCCACAAGACAGAAGAACTCTGGTATGAAGGTTTTTTTGTTTCTTTTTGCTGGCAGTTACAAACCCGTTACCACATTTTTGGACTTTGTCTGGGGGTAGCGGCCGCAGCTGGAAGAAGAGGAGAGGACTGATGCTGCCCTAGTGTTCCTTTCCGCCGGACCGCACCTACGCAGGAATAGTGTCACCCACCTGAAACCTTCTAAATAACAATATCAGTAGTGGAAGAAACCAAAAGAGACAAAATAAGAAAACAAGAGCGTTAGTAAAAGTTGACAATCAATACATTCATTTTATATGGATATAAAAAAAATATTCACAGAAACAAAAGCATAAAAAAAGTAAAAAAATATTTTACTCGTTTTTTTTAAACCATGCAATTAAGAGCAATTCAACTTTGTGATAAAAAAAAGTGCTAAGAAAATGCTGATGAAAGGATGGGAGAGAAGAAAGGCTTTGTATTACATTTCATTCAACGTGTTTATTCATCCTGTTTAAAAGGGAAGTTAAAAGGAGGGAGGCTAACTGGCTTGATCTTCTCCAAATAAACTGAAAACATGTCCTTAGGATTAATAATAATAGCATTAATGGAAACACAAAAGTAAGAAGATCATTCCTTTCATCATTTTCCTTCCTTTTTTTTACTCTTACATGATTGAATACATTTCTTTAATACATTATTTGATACACTGCTTGCTTTATCCTGTCCTGCCTTCTTGAATCCTGCCCAATGGGTAAAGAAAAACGTCTGTGGTTTAATGATTTGTATCTAGATGCATCCACAGCTCTGAAATAAAGAGGTCAATACTTGTGCTGCGCGTGTAATTCTTTCTCTCTATCATCGCATCTGACGCTTGCAGTGGAGTGCAGATAAGGAGCTGCCTGCCTGGCATAGCCCATGGCTAACGTCACAGTGTCAGCAATGTATAATACCACCTAAACCCCCAAGTGCTACTGAGCCAATATAGGTGAAAAACGAAAAGGAGGGACAATGAATAGTGAAATCTTAACATGGTGAACATATGATGGCCTAGTTATTTATAAAACACTGTGAAGCCCATAAAGGGTATGAGTAAGCTTGGCTGGTGGGTCAGGCAAGCAGCTCTGAGCGCGCACACTCCACAGGCCCTGAGCAAGCGCGCGGGGGGTTGGAGCGACAGAGCTGACATGGAGGGATGCTGAAACCCTGGTGCTCCTCCCCACTCCTCCCCCCTGAGTCAACAAATAAGAGGGCTTCTAACCGACAAGTGAAGAACTTTCTCTGCAACTTTAACGCCACACAAATCCACAATTAGTGAGAATATAGGCCTAGTTAGGAGCAAGGAAGGCTTTTTTTGGAAAACACAAATCTGCAGCGTCATTCAAAATGGGCGCTTTCAAAGAGATGTGAATAAATGGCAATTTGTTTGACAAATCGATATAAAATATCTCTGGGTTGGAAGCCATCTTATTTTTTAGCATATCAAATATCACTAACTTCATATCAAATCCATTGTGTTTTGTTCAAGACCGAGCCAGCATAATCCCTCCACAACTCAAAAGAAAAAAGTCTGTTTAAATATTCCCCTTTGGTGAGAGACAGAAAGACCCAGCCTTTCTTCCTGTGTGAAGGGGCACTGACTGAGAAACTAGATCAGAATGAAACACAGTGTTTAAAAGACAGCAAAGCAGAAGGAGTGAGAGAGGGCAGCGGGATGGCAGGGGAGAAAATGTGGATACTCTAAGCTTGTCATTGTGTAATAATAATAATAAAAAAAAAGTTAAAGATATAGATAAAAGAGTTCCCTGTGATTCTAATGATAGCAACTGGTGCTTCAGGTCTAAGACCAGAGCAGCCTGATAATGTGGTACTGGCAGGTGCACCAAGAGCATGTTAGCCCTTTGTAACTAAGTGCACTAGCTTGTGCTAGGTCTGCTGAACAGCAGAGTGAGTGGTGGCATGGGGCTGATGAGAACGAAGAAAAAGAAGAAAAGAGTAGAAAGCACCACATGTGTGGAAAGCAGAAAGAGGTCTTAGTGTTTGTCTGTGGTCAGGGAAGCACTCACTCCCAAAGCACAGCATTAAAAAAGTTATGAGGGAACTCAAAATTAACTAGCATCTAAAGGAAAAAAAAAGCCAAGGAAACTGAAAAAACAAAACAAAATGTTGGACACCATGCACGCCCTGACATGTCAAAACAGACCTTTGCCTCTTCCAAACGCCCAAGAGCTTTAAGAAGGTTGCCCAAGTCACTGCGAACGCAATACAGGTCCTGGAACAAAAACAAACATCATTTTTAAATTATAGCACCGCTCACCATAATTAATGTGGATTTGTATTAAAGACGCTTTGGATTTCCTTACCGGGTTGTACTGGAGAGCAGAAACGTAAGCCTGCACGGCGCCCTCCATGTCTCCTGCTGCAACCAGCGCCGCTGCCAGATTGATGTAGCCGTCGATGAAGTCCGGCTTGAGGCGCAGCGCGTGGCGATAATGCTCAATCGCCTCCTGCAGCTGACCGCGCTCTTTAAACACGTTACCCAGGTTGGAATACGCTTCGGCAAGCATGGGATTCTGCTTGATGGCCAGAGTGCTGAAGTGAGCAGACCTGCATGCCAGGACAGGAAAATGAGCCAGAAGACAAATGTTGGTGCAACTCCAAAAACCCAGCATCTAAAAGACTAACAGGCGTGAGTCACAGTAAAGAACGCCCAAAACCGAAACGTCCACAGTGCCAAGTGATGCCGTGCGCTGTCCACCCTCCACCAGAAGACAGGTGCGCCAGTGAGCAAATACTAGGAGATTTATTTTTTAACATCCCAACTGTGAATACAGTCAAGTCACTCAATAAAGTGATAATCAATAAAGTGCATCTCAAATAAATTTGAGTATAGTGGGAAAAAGTTTCTTTTTTTCATAATTTAATTTGAAAAAGGTAAACTGCCGTATATATTTCAAGCAGGTTTTTTTTTTTTATCATTATGGCTTGTAGCTCATGAAAAGCAGGAATCCAGTATCTCAGATGAATAGAATATTTCTTTTGTGAACAGCCAGCCTTTTCAGCAATGACCTTCTGTGGCCTTGTGGAGGGTTAATGATCAAGTCAGCAGTCTTCCCTGTGATTGTGGTTGTATGTGCTGAACTATAAAAATATATATACACTCCTGATCGAAATCTTAAGACCAGCTAAAAAATTGGAAGAATTTGCATTTTGCACCACTGGATCT
>JAOVVG010000051.1:1086845-1098118 GCA_028566375.1 Leptodoras nelsoni | reverse complement strand
TTCAGTGCGTTTTCTTTATTTTTATGACTATTTACATTGTAGATTCTCACTGAAGGCATCAAAACTATGAATGAACATATATATATGCTCATGCCAAAAAGCATGTCAGTAATCCTCAGACATATGTATATCCATATTCATATGGAATAATGCAACATAATTACCCCCCTGGGTATTCTGTATTAACTGGATTTCATGGGATGACATTAGAACAAAGGGAAGCATGCCCCCAGCTGGCACATCTTGGCATCAAACAGCATTAGCTGCCTTCTTTTAGGAAACTCCTATTATATTAGATATAATAATAATAATAATAATAAGACCTTAATCACAGAGAGCCCTCATTATATCTATGTATATGGTAGCACTGTCTCTTCTTCTCTGTTTTCCTTTCCTTAGCTCAGTCTGTGTCTGATGTCACCGGTTGTATATTTGTTCCTTCACAGCCCCCTCATCCCTTAGATTAGATTTCTCCTTTCTCATTACCAGCCTTAATAGACCCCTCCGACCTCATCCCAGCTTGAGATATTATCAGAGCCCTATAATTAATTAACTATAGCGCAAATATTATAGATTATTAAAAATAGCATAACTAATAGTGTAATATCTCAAGCTGTCGAGTTTAATAGTCAACATTGTCTTGGCCTGCCTTATCAGTAGGAGACACCCGGTCAGAATATTGATTTCTGGTCATTTTAACCGTCATCTGCCACCCTGATGGGGAATTGTCAGGTTTTTACTACTCAGAGCTCATTTAAAATCGTTAGATTGTGGCCACTGCCTTGACTAAAGGCTGTCTTTTCTCAGACCCCTTTAAAAGGACAATATTTTATCTACAGAGTAAAAATGACAGGGGATGGTACAGTAGAACTGTCCCTGTACAGAAAGAATGGAAGTGGCCCCTTAAAGAGCCCAGAGCTCGGTGTTGTCTGCTTGACAGAGTCATTTGCTGTTTCAGACATGCTGGAAAACGTCTAGAAAAATAACATTTCATTCATGACCATGGCTGATGGGTTTGAAGGCATTAATGGCATCTTTTCTTAGCTTCCTCCTAATCAGTGTCAGAAAGAGTAAGTATATTTATCTAAAGCTTCTCAGCTCTGTGAAGCAGAAGGGAATACTCGTTGTGCATGGACAATATTTGAGCTTCTGATTGTAATTATGATTCGTTTGTGTGAACAGATTAATTCAATAATCAGGGGGTTCAGCGTAGCACATTAACCTTAATTAAGCTCATTAATGGCGCAGACACTTCTCCCTCTAGTGATTCAAGTCCTCCAGAATGGCTCAGTTCCAAGCCTGAACGCTTCCATGTTCCCCATGTTGACATACAGAGGGTCTCCAGTCATTTGTATTTGTACGTTGATGTGTTTATTTTATTTTAAGGGATGTGTTTGTGTGAACTGTATCCTGTGTACAGTGTGCAAAAAGAATATCCGACATTATATCCTTTGATCACGTGACCTTGTTTCTTTTCTTTTTTTATGGTTATCATTCGGATTAAGAATATAAAGATATATGAGATGTGTGTGTTTTGTGTTTTGTGTGTGGGGGGTGTTTGTAGGTGGTTTGTCGCTCTATTAGTGTTTCATTTTATGATTTTTGTGCTCGTAATTAAATTGTCAGTGCCCTGCTTAATCCGTGATGTCACAGTGACCGTGAGGACGCAGCTCATGACGTCACGGTAACCTTTATTTACCTGTAAATGGTCCTGTGTAAGTAATTCTATTGTAATTCCATGCCATCGGGATAAAGGTGTATTATTTCCCAACTAACACAGCATCATATAGTGAAGGACACAGCAAATAAATAAAGTCAAACCGAGTAAATTGAGTAAACATGCCTGTTCAGGAATACATGGAAAATAATGTTACAAAAAATGCATTTTTACTGCATGTGTACAACAGAGTTGAATGGACTATTTATAGATATTTAAAGATGAATAATTTATTTAGACGTCAGTATGAAGTCCAGCTCGATTTGGTATTTATATGCAAATCAAATTGTTTTCATGCTGCGCCTCTTTTTAAAAAAATAAATAAAATCACAAATAATACAAAGTGTATAGATTGTAATTGGGAAAAGGCGCGTGAAAGTGATTGTCTGACTGCTCTGTGATTAAGAGCTAATAGGTGTTGCATTAAAGCCTGGACGCAGCTTTATGTCATTGAGAGCGCTGTGTCGCAGCTCCCGTGGGTCTGCTGGTGATGGGATAATCATGTTCATCCCGACTAAAATTACAGCTGATTGTTTTACCCATTATTTTGCCCAACTTTTAATTTCTTTCTCCCAAAGGATCATTGCACTCGATAATTGCAAAGAACTGACCTTGTACGTATGTGTCACCCACTCGACCTAGAAATCCAATTTTGTTAAACTTTGCATAGCGATCTGACCATATTAAACTATAGCGGTGTGTAGATTTGTGTCTGGAAAGTTAATGAGTATTTTTAACATGAATCTGGAGGTTATTTTTGATTCCATGGCGCAACCTAGAAGTGACCACAAACTGTGTTAATTCGTCTGTTAATTACTTAATGGCTCCATAATTGCTTGTTGGAATGAATGTGGTGTTAACCCGGGGCTGTTAAAGGCACTCGAAGAAGACAATGTTATGAATTTTATAGCCTGTAGCTACTAATTCAAGTGCAAAGATGCAAAGTGCATCAGGGGATCGGTGGATCACAGGATCAGACTCCTTTGTCGAAATATTATTTGTGATTCATTCTGGGATTGGAATTGAAACCTTATACTAACTAGCTGATGAGATCCCTGCTTTTATAAAGCAAGCCCTGTTTTTCTCCTAAATTTATCGTGGAACGATCATTAGCCTAACCTCAATCCTGATCGTGAAGCAAAGGGAGGGAGGAAGGAAGGGGAAAAAATAAGTCTATTTAGTGGCTTTCCGGTCCAATGGTCTTAACGTTGAAAGTGAGCTGACAGCTGCGTATATCAACGGCCCACATCATCGCTCACACGCCACTCGCCATCGCCGCTTCTCACGGCCGCAGACGGAGATAATAGGCTATTAGAGGCGCGGGATTAATTTGTAGCCAATTACGGCTCACAGTAGAATATGAATACATAAATAAGGCGTAGCGCTTGTGCGTGGGTTTCAGAGGGGCAAGAAGAAGGATAAGGGAGGGGTGAGAGAGCAAACGGGCGCACAGGCGGGACATAAACGTGGGGGGTGCTTGGAAGGGGTAGAACTCCAGAGGGGGGTGGTGGTTAAAACCCTTAAAAAAAAAAAAAAAGAACCGGCGGAAGAGAGATCAGCATCCACCGGGCATCTGTCCACTCCAGCACACACTGCTGAACAGGATATAGATAGAGCGCTGCATGCAGAGTGTGAGGAATCTCCATAATATTTCCCACGAACCTTTTTTAAGCGGTATGCTGTAAGCCGAACGCGTTTCTAGTGGGACAAACTATGAATAGGGATAAAGTGCAGGTGGGCGACATCTCCATCGAACCGCCTGCGGCTGGCATCGCTGCGCAAACGGCAGTGATCGTGGTCGCGTCTCCGAAAAGCGTGGACATGGAGGCGCATGGGGAAAAGCTCATCGCTTCCGGTGAGTTGGCTGTGTTTTCCTGCCCCGCTGCCAGAGATGTGCTTCAGGCGGAAAGCCGAGAAAACTCCGTGCGCCAGGACGCACCTGTGCTTCCGCCACCTAGCGCTCCTCGGACCACCGCCTTCTCCGTGCTGGACATTTTGGACCCAAATAAATTCACCAGCAAAAGACAGCCACTGAACCGGACAGGCTGTGACTCAGGCTGTGGGTTCGGTACAGAAAACAGAGGCGAAGATTCAAATCAAGCAGCAGATCAGAAAGTATATCCCGAAGAATATGACTGCAAGAAATCGTCTGGAATGCTCAGTAAGTGTTAAACAAATATACAGTGTAGCCTACTCTCTGTGAGTCAGACTGCCACGGGTTCCAAGAGCATTCATTCAAAGAGGTGACACTCAGCAAACTTTTGCGCTTTGAATTGTGTTTACGTTTTGTTGGGCATCACAGGTTTGGCTAAATGTCGTGGGACAGCTTCATTAAACTTCTGTCTTATAATGAGCTACTTGTTTAAAGCCACAGACGAAAAATGTAGTTATTCTCGGATAAAAATTAAACGCGTTTTAAAAGTTTGTCGTCAGTTTCTGAATTTATCATTGAAGTTTAAAAATCATTTTATTGGCCTACTGTTTGGAAAAAATGTATAATAAATTCATCATTTATTTTTTATTTATTCATTATTTTATTTATAAATGTGTTGGAAATTTAAATGAACAATAAGTTTGGACTGTCTGTAATGGGAATTAGTGGTGTTTCTGGAGTAAAGTGGTGTTCTCCCTATCTTCTGCATCTTTTGGAGTTTTAGAGCGTGGTGATCGATATCTCACTTAATAAGTATAACAGGTTTAAATCGTGTAATTATCCGAAATTTGACCCTATAATTTAGATGTTGAGGAGGAGTTTGCAAGCTGCCTGAAAGAGATATACTCGATTCGATAATAGGATATCGACCTGTCCGTTGCACATGCCACTCCGGGGCGATCTTCCCCATTATCCGGCGTCCTTAACGCGCCAATCAGCGCTGAATTAAGTGATCGAAGGCGTTTAATTGTTTTTTCTTTCAACGTTGCATAGTTTTGTCTCAAGCCTGAATAGTGAAACTGAAGAGAAGGTATCCCTGATATGAGCTAAACCTACAATCAAATCCTGAAGAGACTTGTGCTGAGACTTCACAGAGGCCTGGAGCCTGTTTGTGCCGTTTCTGCATCTGATTAGATGTATTACAAACTCAACCCTTCATTGCAGACTGTAGCACAGAACAGAACAGAGGGGTTGTACTGGATTCCAAAACAACAACTGACAACAACTGATCCACTGAAAACACTGTTCACAATGCGTCAAAAAAAAATGACATGCAAACTGATATTTTTACTAGTTTTCTTGAGAAACTCTTTCAGTTCAGTTTATCTCTGTATATGTAGACTACTGATATTGCATTTAGACTTACAATGAGACCGACACTGACTTTTAATTTATGCAATAATAAACAACACATATTTAAAATGTATATAAAAATTAGGTATAAAAGCATTTTATTTTATAGTATATAAAACAAACAGAAATATTGGTTGTGCTCGTTTATATTTGCTTATCAGAAGTTCATCACATTTGTGTCATTTTAGTGTACATGTACTTCTAGTTATTACAGTAATTATTGTATTAGTAGGTAATTACATGATTTTGTTAACTTTGTGACATAATTATGACGTTATAATTATGACAACGTAAATTGGATTTGTTTACGTTGCGGTTTTATTTTAAAATATGAATATTAATGCATGACTGAAAATGGTTTTGTTTTGTTTTTTAGCAGAGGATGGGTTCGTGTTCAGATCTTCAGATTGTGAGAATAATTTCACGCGAGGGAATCACACGGACAGCGAGCTGCAGGATGATTTGTGCAGTGAGGAGAGCAGCGGCGCGCTCACCGGAAACGCCGACGGAGACGACGAGGACCCGGGGATGAAAAGTCCAAGTCCCGGCGACCAACAGAGCCAGCAGTCTTCCTCAAACCGACAGAACCAACAAGGCAAGCCAAAGAGAAAACGCTCCGGCTCGGATTCGAAGTCCGGGAAGCCGAGAAGAGCTCGGACTGCGTTCACGTACGAGCAGCTCGTGGCGCTGGAGAACAAGTTCAAGTCGACGCGCTACCTTTCGGTGTGTGAGCGCCTCAACCTGGCGCTGTCACTGAGTTTAACGGAGACGCAGGTGAAAATCTGGTTTCAGAACCGTCGGACAAAGTGGAAGAAGCAGAACCCGGGAGCAGACACTAGCGCTCCGACGGGTGGTGGCGGTGGAGGACCGAACGGACCGAGCGGCGGTTTGGGCAGCCTGAGTCCCCTCAGTCCGTCTCCACCCATGAGCGGACATCTGTCAATGCACACCAGCTATCCGAGTCACACACCTGGAGGACTAATGTGCACTACTCAGTTACCCTTCCTGCCCAGTCACGCAGTACTGTCCCCGTTCATGCTCAGCTCGCAGACGTACGGAGCGCCCGCTTTTTACACGCCGCACTTGTAAGAACACTATTCTATAAATACACAGAAATATCAAAGCCCCAAAAAACTGGCACACCCTGAGCAACACACTTTCCAAAACCCGGAGGAATGCGTATCATTTTGAGGCACTTTCTGTTAGCTAACTGTTAACTTCTTAAAGCATTCGATGTATGACAGAAGACATGCTTAAATACTGAAGTCACTCCAGATGTGCTCCACAGCGTGTCTGAAAACCAAGGCACCCTGACGCACAAGAGACAACTCCAGCTCTCCTCATGTCCTCAAGTCGCTCAGTTTTATTCCAGAAGTGTTATTTCCTTACATTTACTCCTTACATTGGTTTTGAACCACTAAAATGTGAGATTTTTCTCTGGCTCAGACTGTAAATATTATCATGAATATATGTTAGGCGCTCCTTTTGAATGCAAACGCGATAATAGTAAGGAATCAAGTGGGAATAATCATTAAAAAAAGAAGATATGTATCTAAACCATAAACGAACGTGTCTAATTAAAACAGTTGTGAAAATTATTCGTGAAAGGTTTATCTAAAACTTTTTAAATGTTTAGGGTTATTTATTTCCAAATTTACATGCTATTTCATTGTTTGGTTTGAAAAGAATTTAAATAAAACACTTTTTTTTTAACGGCGTTCAGAAGCAATTTCTCTAAAATCTTCAATGGGTGGTACACCGTTTGTAAAATGCACCGTCATTAATGTGGATTATCATCTTAGAATATATTAGTAATTATTTTAACGCAATAAATATAAATGTATGTATATTTACATATTTTTATACAAACTTTTAATACAGATCAAGTTTCATTTTCATTATAATTCAACAAGCTTTATTCTGAAATAACGTTCATTCAGAGACGGGCTGTTTTTGTGGTGTAGCCTGTTTTAGATATATTTTATATTCTGTGATCTTATGGACTCATCGATCCTGAAATAGTCTTAGGAAAAAATCTTATCGGAGCGTTTTTGAGCAAATTGAGCAAGAAAAGAAAACACCTAAAAGAGAATAAATGTCCTGCTTCACGTCTCAGACAAATATCTGTGCAAGGCTCTTACTGTATAGGTGTAACTGCGGAATATACTGATTATATAATTTCTCTGTTATGCATATATTATTATTTATTGTTTGGGTAAAAAGATTTCTAATGAATGCAGACTCCAAACAATCATTTTCGGATGTCCATACAGATTTCATAGTTCAACTTCGATTGCATAGATCATATTATTGTTATCATCAACATCATCATAATAGTGTTATTATCATTATTATTATTATTAGTTCTAATACTACTACTACGACTAATAATAATGAAAAATTATTATTATTATTATTATTATTATTATTGTTATTATTAGATCTAATACTACTACTACAACTAATAATAATAATGATGATAAATTATATTATTTAGTATTATTATTATTAGTCATTTAATTTCGTTTTAATTTAATTTCGTATTTCCAGCCCACTAGATTGTTGTAAATTGCCCACCAAACACGAAAAAATTTTGTTTTATTCATTTAAACTCTTTTCTTAACCTAAAAACAGCAAATTAAATATAAATAGGCTAAAAACTGTTATTTGCTGTAATTAGACTGTAGATCATCCTTGCATTGATCCCATCGCGACTTCTTTTAGTAGCAGATTTAACCTATTAAATTGCTCAGAATGAAAGTTTCCCTTCCAGTTAAAAAAAGAAATAACTAAATAAAAACTTTTGACGATTTTAACGAAACTATTTACACCTATAAAAAAATTGTTACACCGTGGATTGTAACGATTTTGCTCAAACAAACAGTTGCATTCACCCGTTTAACTCGATTTATAATTATGTAGACTATTATAAGTTATTAGTTAAGGCTTTCAGGGTCAAATATTAAAAGTATAAAGTTTGCCGGATTTATTTTTATTTATTTATATTTTTTTTTTGAAGGAAGAAGATTTCCTTCAGGACATAATGGATACAAATCGCTGATGGAGCCCAAATACACCTCAGATTAGTTGAAACGCGCTGTAATGAAACTCTGAGCGTTATCATGAACGCAGTTGATTTCCACAATAAATCGCCGTTTCTTACAGCACCGGAATAAAACGTTAGTCTGAACGCAAAACTGCTAAGCTTATAGAGACCTCAGTACAAAAAAAAAATAAATAAATAATAAAAAAAAAAACTATCCTTCACTTGTCTCATAGATATATAGAAGTCAAAAAAACAATTTTTTGCTTGTTGGTTTTGTTTTACTTATTTAAAAAAAAAAAAAAAAAAAAAAAAAAAAAAAAAAACACACACAGACCTACATGAAAACAGATTACAAAACTTCACCCTTCAATTTCATTTGAATTATGAAAATTATTATAAATTTCAATAAAATATCATAGAACCTCAAGTTAGTTCATGGGCACTTTAAGGGTAACCTTCACTACATTTGTTGGAGAAACAATCACACATCATTTACAGAAACATATTACAAAAGTCTTACAAAAACAAATTACATTATTACAGCACAATACTTAAATCAAGTTAAATATTTCATTCACATTTTTTTAGAATCAGCTTAATTTTACGCTTCATTCTAGCTGAATGAAGCTCACAGTTTGGAGAAGAATTTTATTTTAACGCATAGTTAAACTGGTTCGCAAATTTCTCATGCTTCCTTCCGTCCATCTTGTTCATGACTTCTGCTATTCGTCTCATGGAGCTCCTGAAAAGACACAGGTTTTGCTTTTAAAATGTGTTTAACAATATTCCGAGTGCAATAAATGCAACCGATTTTACAGTATACAGTATAAACCTACTGGTTTATATCAGGTCGCTTGTTTCGGACAAAATATAAAGAAAAGTCTTTTTAAGGTTCAGAGAAGCTGGACAGTTACTTACTTATTAAAGACCTTCTTTTCTAGCCTTGAGCGAGACGTATTGGTGGTTTGCTTCAGGTCTGTGAGGTTGGGATGTTTCCTTTTCTTTCCCTTTCCTTTCCCAGCCTTTTTACCCTTTCCGTAGGTTTTAGAAGAGCCCAGGTCTTCGCCCGTAGCTGCTTCGATGTCCCTCATGAGCTCTGGATCTCGCCAGTCTGAGCAGTAAAGAGAAGAAATGACTCGTGTTAAGCATAGATATAATGTCCACTATTGACGTAAGATTTATCCAAATAGGAATAATTAACTTCACATTGCAACGGTACACATGAAATAACCAATTTTCTGGTTACAGCCTTTTTTTGTTTGTTCAGAGATGCAGACCTTGGTCAACATCTAGTTAAGTAAAGTAGTCAAGACAGCTCATGTGCATTAAAAGTCAAAACAACAAACCTGTAAATCAATACTTATTCTTATAGAAAAGAATTATTGACTGACCTTAGATTCATAAATTACAAAAAGGCTATTAAAAATGAATTTTAGTATTGTCGTTAAGGCTATCCAGGTCAGCGGAAACTCTTCTACTCAAATGTTCCTGCGAAGATGAGAGAAGAGGCTTGTTATTAAGTTAAGCTGGTGATTGAAGTGCAGCAGGGCTGACTGCTCTGTCAACAGTTCATGTCTCCTCCAGCTGTGTTAGGAAGCCTAGGGCCCCACACACAAATGCATACACACACACATGCACACACACGCATTAAACAGGTGACAGCTGCAGTCATTTTATCCCGAGTGCTGATTCCCAATTCACACACCAGAATAACTGTACAAGATTGCCCATTGTAATCTAATTTCCTTTGGAAAGTGCATTGGACTAGGATATTCATATGGCATTCTGTTCTAGGAAGAAAACATGAATAATAACCAAATACGCTCATCACTTCCTAGACATTCCATGGTCCAGAATGCAGGAAAAGTCACAAAATTATTTCCAAATAAAATTTCCAGTTATTCACGTGTGCATAAATACATTTTGGGAAAAGAGATATTTTGTGTTCATATCAAAAACACAAGCTGACCTGCACCGGATAAGCCAAGCAATAAGCAATAATAACTCTGAATCATGAGTCATGATGTAATCTACATCATCTGTTCTTTCTCGGGAAATGAATTGACCCATTACATCGTCTTAACACGTCTAACTCTTAGCACTTGCTCTGAAGTACGTGCAACCTCATATGACCAAATGAAGGATTGAAAAAAATTGAGAATTAGAATGTAAAAAAAAAAAGAAAAAGCAAGAATTCAGTATATTATTTTTGTACAAAAAACAGTTTTGTTAAACAGATTTTCTAATTTAACAGGATTTCAGATTTTTTTCCCAGCTTATTCATTGTATATAAAAATAAAACACAGCACACAAGGATCTGAAGGTGCACACATTCAAGTTGCTGAAGCAGAAATCAATGGCCCAGCAGGGAAGCTGCTGGTCGGGAAGGGAACTCGTGGACCTCCGTCGGAGCCGCGAGCTTACTGGCATCGCACAAGAGTGGTTGGGCGAGGGTGGGGTGGGGGGTTAGGGGTTGCCTCTGCGGTTACCGTAACGACTGGCGTGTAGATGGGCAGCGGGCATGATGCAGTCGGGGTGGGGGATCGATAGTGTACTTAGTTACAAAAGATGCTATTTCACAAGCCAGTGGTCAGCGGGCATCAGAAGTCAGCTGTCTCAGATACCTGTTTGTTAACAAGTCAGTGCGGTCAGAGAAAAGCACATCCGACGCTCCACTGACAGCACGGAGCCGCCGCTTAATTGGCTTTTAGCACCCGACTCGGCCAAAGAGAAATCGAGAGAGCGTCTGCCGGGAGAGAAAGAGGGGCAGAGCAAGATGTGGCCTATCCTATTATCAGGGTATTGATGATTACTGGGATTTCATCAGTTCATCTTTTCCAGGAGTGGCCCTCCCCTTCAATGCCCTGTGATTTGTCTTTTATCTACTCAACGCTCTCCATGAGGAAAGAGTAGAGGTAATGGGTGTTTAGGATTTGGCCCGGGTTACAGGAGGATTTGAAGACACAGGAACACTGGCCTAGTCCAAACTCAATTACTTTCACCGGGTTAAAAATGACAATCAGTTCAAGTCAATCAAAACATTCTGTGAACTAAAGTAATCATTTTCTATCAACATTCTAGCAAATATAATACATTTGCTTATAATGCTGAGTTTGTGCAGGGCAAGCATTTTTATATTAATATAGAACAGGCCAAAAGTTTGGACACACCTTCTCATTCAATGCGTTTTCTTTATTTTCATGACTATTTATATTGTAGATTCT
>JAOVVG010000051.1:1040673-1053557 GCA_028566375.1 Leptodoras nelsoni | reverse complement strand
ATGCCTTCAGTGAGAATCTACAATGTAAATAGTCATGAAAATAAAGAAAACGCATTGAATGAGAAGGGGTGTCCAAACTTTTGGCCTGTACTGTACATCACCATAGATACACACAATGCTCTGTTCACATTTTAGAAGAGTGCACATTAAACCGTCTGTGCGCCTATCCCTAAACCCCCCTCACTATTACAACACAGATATCAAACACGGTGCAATGCAGAAATATAACCCAGCCTTGTGTATGCCAGCTGCTCGGCTTTTACAAATAAACGACTCTAAAGTACATTTGATTCCCACACGGTAGTTATTCTGCATTGCCAGAAACCTGGCCATGTGACATCGGTGTTTACATTTTAAATGTCTGCCGTCATGTTCTGGTTCTGAAAGCCAGGAACACGGCACATCCTACAGGACATGCCATTTGTTTAACTGTTTTCTACAGTATACCGTGCTGTCTTGATATATCAGTCTATGGAAGCTCGTGGCCAGCAAACGCTGCATACAAATCACATAATTGGACTCAGGGTCTTATTATGGAGAAATAACAGAGAGCAAAATAGCATCCCATAATAAGGCAGACTGAAGGATGTGCTAGGAGCTATTTCTGGGGGCACAAAAAGCCTTGGAGAAAACCGGCTTAATGAGGCAGGGCAGTAATGCCTATTCTCCAGCGACAAGAGAACTGAATGACAGGAACAAGCAAAAGTCCACTCACAACCCACCTCTATTTCAGACTGCTTAATAACCTGTCTAGATAAACCTAACACACCTAACGCACTGCTATTTTCCGTTATATCTTAAGGTGATAATAAAGAAAGCATAAACTAAAATGGTCAATAACAGCTAATGATTATTGCTGATCACCTCACACTGACACTTGCCTAATATCCTGAGTCGGTTGATGGCACCACGCAGAGCGAAGAAGGTCCACAGAGCCTGAGAGGAGTCGACGCAAAGCAAGCGCCCGCGCGCTACCCCGTTAATCCCGTGATGCACTTCTCCATCAGGCAGAAGCATGAAGCTGAGTATGTCGCCGGGTGCAGGCGCAGGGAGCCCACGGTGCACCACCCAGTACTCCTTCCGATCGAGGAGAGCGTCAGGCTCGGCAGGCAGCTCTGCGGCGTGCAGTGTGCCTGGGTCACATGACGTCATGCCAAAAAGGAGCATGCCGAGGCAAGGTGGGCCCATGTGACTCACTTCCACAAACAAAGTCTCACCTAGCCTCATGGGCCTGTCAGTGAACACCAAAGTCCGAATGCCATCTGGGGAGTGGACGCAGGCCATAGCGCGGTCACTGGACAGGAGGACGTCGGTTCCACGCACCGGGTGAAAGCGCAGGTCGGCATCAAGGGTAGAGGGAAGGCCACGGGATAACCTTTGGACACCGAAAGGGGATGAAAAGGAAGAGGAGGAGCAGCAGGGACTCAGTTGCGTGGAGCTGCTGAGGTGCAAGGCGGCCATCTTGGCTGCCTGGTTGCTCTCTAACTGGTTGTTGCTGTAGTTGGCGGAGTCGTGGTTGCTTGGAGGCAGGTAGGTGCTGAGACGCGCCACGCTCAGGCAGCTCGTACTGTCGGCGAACGTGCTTTCTGGAAAATAGATAATAAATAGGACATCATCGTTATCCTGCTCAAATAAGAAACCTTTCATCTTCCAAAAAATAAAAACACAAATAGTGTGTCTAGGCAATAACAACATCATAGGTTACAACAGAGAAACAGTTTTATTATGTATTATTATTAACGTGACCAGAATAGAGATCCTCTGTTGTGATTTTTTTTCCCTACAAGGCAACTTAGAGTGCACGCATACTATAACGTACAGAGTGGCTGTACTAAGTGCACAAAGGTTTTATTACAATTGTAATTCATCTTGCTCTACTACGGGGCTCTAAAACGTGCAAAGCGCTCCTTTATTTTCCCAGTGAAATAAATCAGACAAGCAGATCAAGGTGCAATGCTTGAATGACAGGCTAGACACAACATTTGTACGGGTCTGCTTTTGCTCAGTTGGCAGACTTGTGGCCTCCCAGAATATCAGTCCCAGTGAGGCTGTCTCTCCAGGGATACACGGCGACTCTTACCAAATATGGCCACGCCAACCCAAGGACAGAAGATAAATAATGCTGCAGTGTGGTGAGGAGAGTGAAAGAGTACTGTTTGGCCTCCTACACGGTGCTTTGGTGTATGATACGATCCAGCTCGCTACCACACACACACTAAAGCCATCCGCCTGTCAAGGTGTGATAGTGACCATCGGCACCTCTGTCATCATGACGTCTGTTCCTCTGGCATTCTGCCTTCCTCCGGGGCCTCTTTAAAGCAGTTCGGTCTTATCGGTGTCAAATATTTTTGCTCCAAAAATGCAGCTACGCAAACCGCCGCTGGGTTCACTAACCACCGGAATTAACAGAATCTGTATCATGTTTTAATAGACACCTGTTAGAACTGTTCAGCAATTACAGACTTCAGCAGGTACCCGAGGCAGTAACTGGACTCCCTCGATTAGATTAGACCTCAAACTCTTCAAGGGATTTTTCAGAATTGAATAAGGAGCTGTGGGTTATTTACGGACTGCGATACTATATCTCTCAAGACACTATTCCATTCATAACCGATAAACCAAAATAGTTTTACTATTGTAATCTTATATTACACTGGCATAGGTAGTAAATAATATCACAAAAGTGATGCAAATTAGATGCAAGTCTGAGCACACTGAGCACAGCCAGTCCCCTAACCAGACCATTTCCAGTTCCAGTATGATGTTATTCATGTTATTCTTTTTTTTTTTTAATGATGTAAGCAGATGTAAGATTTATTATACAATTATAATATTTCTTGTGTGCTTACCAAGCAGCGTGACCTCCTGCGTGATGCCGTAGATGTCTATGATGGCCCAGAGCGGACGTGCAGCGCTCAGGCCGCAGTGGAACAGTACAGGCTCGCCGTCATTCACCGTGTAGAAGACACGGCCGTGACGGTCGGCCCAGAAAGCCAGCACGTTGTCCCTCGACGCCAGTCTCTCGGGCAGCGCCTTGGCCCAGTACCCGGGCCGGGCCACCAGGTCCGGGCAGGCGTATTTCGGGATGTCAGATGATGCAAGCTCGCCCGGGTCTAGACTGGTGAATCCAAAGCGTAGGGCACCGCTCCAACCCGAGTGCACCCCTGACAGACGCAAGCGGACCTGCTCGTAGAGACGGATGGGCCGCTGGCTGAATGTCAGGCCGTGGCAGAAGCTGTTCTTGCGCGTAGCACGTCGCAGCTGCGCATCCAGGCGGATGTTCTTGCCCTTGGTGTGCGGGTGGAAGCGCGGAGACTCCGCGTTGACAGCCAGCGCAGACGATCGCCTCTCCACTGTGCCATGAGGAAGAATGTAATACTGGCGGCTAGCCACCGGGCGGTGCTGTAGGTTTGCATCTACTGGAACAAAGAGAACATTGCACACATTAATACTACATTAACCTATAAAGCCTTTCAGTCGGTAATTTTGAAGGTATTAAGGGGGTTTAGTCATACTGAAAAACAAGCAAGGTTACACAAGCAATCTCTGATGAATGGCGAGGCATTGTCAAGTATTTATTTAAAATTCAAGACTTACAGTTACTAAATCTGGACTTCACCATGTCATAAATCAAATCTCAGCTAAATGTTTAGTCTAATAAGAAACGACACCACAAAATCTCTGAGGAGCCCCGCAGTTAATAAGTGAACTCCCTGCTATTAAGAGATTAAATGCTACATTTTAATTCAATGCCAGGATCTGAAAGCGAACCTGAATGCCTTGTTAATAAGACATGACATCAGCCACAAGAAGCAACAGCTGCTCCTTAGAGAAAACACTGTTTATGAGTCAGACATCTATTCTTGAAATCCCTAGGATCTCTTCAGACTCAGACCCATTAGTCAAAATAGACTTCGCTGTATTTAAATCGCATTATTCCTCTAACCCTTTTCTGATGGGGCAGAAGAAAGGAGAAAAAAAAATTCCCACCATGTCCCATCCCCTCCCTCTGACATCCCACACGTTTGCTAATGCTGGCCAGATAAATATACTCTCCCAATCTCACTTTAATGAACAACATGAGGAGAACATTTGCCTTTGGCCATGATCTTGGTGCTTAACGGCATGGAAAAGGCTTTTACGCCCGGAACAATAGCATACCATCAGCGGCACTAAAGGCCATGAACATGACAGCATTGACAGATCTTCCAGCAGCCAAGGCAAATATAGCCATTTGAAAAAAAAAACCGAGCGAGTCGACAGCAGCTAGAATTGCGCTGCCCACTGTGAACAACTGGTCTCGAGCAAAACACAGATCAAGCTGTGAAATTCACGCTGGGTGTGCCTATATGAAGAAATAGGTCTCGAGAGAACCGCTGAAGCAATATTCGCTACGAAACCAGTAAGCAATCGCAGGCACGTGCTTAAAGGAATATCCATGCAGAACCGTATTAAGAAAGAGACAGCAAGAGATTTAATAGAATAAAAAATCACCGAGCTCTTTTAGCGTAAGCATTCTCAATCTTAAATAAGCCAGGTCAAAACAACCTCATCAGGAAGATTTATTTTAAGAAGGTAATCCATTTAAATGCTATTAAAATGGGAAGAATAATATTGTAGAGTGAAACAATGCAGGATAATAAAAATAAAAATAAATGAAATCAGTGACCCCTGGTTCCCATCCAGGTTTGACAGATCCCTGATAGATCCCTGACAGATCCTGGGGGGGGTTCCTGAATCCCATTTTGAGAACGACTGTTCTGCAGGACGCCTCTGGACTCACGTCAGTGCTGAATCCACTCCCAGAAATGAAAATATATAACACATATTGTGTGAATGGTTCCTGTTTCAAGGTTAATCTCCAAATGTGCACAATTAAAAGAGAGGATTTTTACACTAAGCTGTGCTCAATAAGAACAGAACACTGTTCAGCAGCAGGAAAACAGCATACCTGATTGGGATGGATGAATAATTGCTTACGGTTCTACCTGTACGCCTGACTGTATCAGGCTGAATACGCCGGACGGTAAAGGACGTAAAGACGGCCTTCATCTGCGCTGGATCTGGTACCTCTGAAAGCAGTGGTTCTCAAACTGGTCTTCGTGTAGCACAGCCAGGGGGTCTGCAGGGGTGTAAATCTGACTGCAGTCTGACTGTAAGTAGCGTCAAGTTCAACCTAATGTGAACTCAATTAAGTGGAGTAAAACGTGGAAAAAATATATAATGTTCCTAATATTTACCCAGTTGCATAATGTGTAATAAAAATCCGTTCTGCACAGATCAGTGGAATTTAGGGTTCCCAGGTTGCAAAACATTACAGAACCCCTCTATTATAACAATCCTTCTTGTGCGCCCTCCCTTTCACAAATAACCACCGACTCACTTTCTTATTTCCCGGTGCATGTTTCAGTTCCTAATCAGACTTCGGTGACACAGAAATCTTGCAGAAATCAGCATTTCTAACCAGCTAAGAAACGAGATAAAATGTTGTTTGAATTGTTTTTTAATTTACCAAGATATGAGGAGTGCTTTGTATAAGCAGCCTAGCGAAAACTCAGTTTATTATGTTATTTAAAGCCCTCTGCATAGTTAGTAAGCCTGCACGATATCTGTATATAACAGCTTTGAATATTACATATTACCCCAGGCGCTTGGAGCTACAGACCATTTTTTTTCTCCCTGCCTGATTCACTAGGGTGCAAACAAATATACATAAGTACATAATGATCCATATACAGAGACATTCATTTTTTTTGAAGATTTTTTATTATCTTTATTTTGGATTTCTTTGATTGTTTCTAACAGGAATGCAAGAATGACCCAATTATTATGTAAAGACTGTTAATATTGGGATTATAATTCCATTTTCTTTTAGTTTTCCACCATGAGTAAGAGCACTTGATAAATATATCAGACTGCAGAGATGTTGTTGGAGACCAAAGGTTTATTTCATAAATAGATCTGAGGTGCAAGGCAGAAAAAAAAAAAAACACCAGTCGCCTCCTCACAAGCTGTGTGATTTAGGGCCCTTTTTTTCCGCCACTCTGCGTACAGGCAAAAAGTGAAACGAGAGCCTTGAACTCTCTGCTCTTGTGAAACGCAGCACGGTTCTGCTCGCTTTCCAAATATAGATCTGCTTGATGTGAGGGCAATTCGGCGTCGTGTGCCGACAGAGACGCTGCGGTCCAGTTCTCGAACCTCGCTCGAGCACATCCACCCAAGCCCCTCCGTGAATCCGTGACAGTCAGAGATTAGGGACAGCAAACACGGCAAGCTTCAACGTGCTCTGTGTCAAAACCGGGTTTCGAAACGTAAGGAAAGTGAGCAGTCAAGAAACAGCGCTAGACGGTGTTATCACATGCTGTGAATCAAGTGTAAGAAAAAAAAACGCTGGTCGTTATATTTAGGCTGCTTACAGCTGAGTGATGTGCTGTATATGTACTTGGGCAAATATCTCATTTCGGTAATAATTCTAAATACACTTTGCATGACTTATGTTGCAAGTTGTAGGGCGGAATATAAATCCCATTCTGCCTTAAAGAGTGTTGTAATGAAGGAACTGAAAAATGCTGATTGCTCCATAGTTCAGTTCTGAGAGGAGGAAACAGTGACCGCAGGGCCGCAGATGAAACGGAAATGGCATGAAGTGATGTGGTAAATTAAATTAAATTAAAATTAAAATTAAAATTAAAATTAAAAAAGAAATAAAATAAAATAAAGAAATAAAATAAAGAAATAAAATAAAATAAAATAAAATAAAATAGATTTTATCTATCCTTGCAACATATCAGATACCAATTTACGGTAACTGTCCACGGTCAATATAAAAGGTTGGAGAACAGTATGAAAAATTCATGATATCACAGTTTACACTATATTACAATATATGCTCTTGGCTTTTTTTTTTTTTTTTTAAAGATGGCTGCACTGAAGCAACATCAAAATGATACATTTACTGTATAAGTTAATGAACAAAATCTTGTTTAAAGTGATTTATGACAGTTATAGTCTGTCAATGGCCTTGAGGGTTTAATCGAACAATACTGTTTATTAAATTCGCATTTATAAATGTTCCCAAATTTGGACCAGACATTCTGGTTGTTTAAAACAAGTAGATATTGTAGATAGTATTTATGATCTAAAAATATCATACTATATAGCACACTATGTCAAATATCTTCATTAAGACACATATTTCCACATGTAAGACACATATTTTAGGGATAGCTGTTGGGGACAAGGCCTATAGGCCTATAGGCCTGATCAGGTCCTGATTTCTTGTCTTTGTAAAGCTTCTTTCAGACAGTGTCCACTGTTAAAGTGCTTTAGAAATAAAATTGAATTGAATTTCCACTTCCACACACTTTAAAATAGAGTTCCCTTGGTTAGTTAGTTAGTTAGTTAGTTAAGGGCTATTGGGAATCAAAGGAACCTTTAATGTTCTACATGACTGTATGATACAGCTTGCTGCAATACTCAAAGATTTTTCTTTAGAAAAAAAGTGTACTTGGTAGCTGAACAACACAGCATTCTTGCAATCTCTGGCTTGTTAGAGAAAAAAATTAACTATTCTTATCCTAACACTGTCACACCCACAGCCATGTCTGAATTCCACATCATTCTGCAGCTGTACAATGCACATAGTAGTCGAAAGCTGTAGTCCAGGGCTTCCTGTATTTCTTGCCTGTATTGAGTAACTGGTGCCTGGTAATTACAATAAAGGGCACACCACAGCATTAACACCAGAGAGCAGAAATCTCAGTGAGTACACTTCAAGACAGTGGTGCTTTCCTTTCTCTAATAAACTCCACTCTGGGAGTGAATGCACATGATGTAGCCTCATTCAATCCAGCACTTTACTGCCTATCTGCGCAAAAAACGGAAATAATTATCCATTCCAGTTTGTCGATTTCTCCTCATCGAAAACACCACATGAGCCGGACTGAATTTATTTCCACTAAATGACTTCTAAGTCATCCTCGTGATTACGATTTTCCAATATTCACAGTCCTGCATAGTGGTTTCAGCCATCAAAACAGTACAGTATCTCTACAACCAAAAATCAATTACCCGCGAGCGATCCGTCTCACACTTCTCCAAAACAAAACTCAAACAGACTTCTATTATAATTCCCCAAATGCACATCTGCTTATCATTGCGAATACGGCGTTGCCAGTCACATACGCAGTAAGTCACTTATTAGTCCTTTGTGTCTTGTGGAGTCATCAATCAAAAGTCATGGGGTACTATTAAAAGCATTTTATCTGTGTACAATTGATTACCGGAGGGTAGGAACAGCACAAGATGAGCTCTAATGGGTTTCCCTCCTAATGGGTTCTGCCCTATTCTGGAACATTAATACATAAACTGCATTAAAATGACATTCAGTATTCAGTAGATCATCCTTTTATAGCTCTACACATTCACATGCACTGCAACTTGCAACTACATGACTTTTAAGTCTCACGTAGATCTGAATTTCTATTCACACTTATTATACAGCCAGTTCTGTTTCAGTTTTTCTCCTTTTCCCACAGATCTTGGGATCATCGGTGGACTGGGATGGGTCTGAAATCAGCATCCTGTATTAGATCAATGTAGATAAAATGATCCACAGCATTGTCATGAGATTCCCTTTCCTGTTATACAGCCTCTTGTACAATGCAGTCTACACATTGCTTCTATAGACTCTATACAGTATGAGGCACACAAACAAACAACACAAATCACAGGAGACAGCGATATAGTAAGGTGACAATAGCTGCCCTAAAAATACACGTGAAGGAAATTTAAGCACTGTCAGCAGTACATACCTGTCAATAACATAAATAGATGAATGAATGAGGGCAGTCAGCTGCCAGAAAAAGCCCATGAAGTAAACTGCACGTGTTTTGTTGTGCATCTAGGGCATCATGTCGGCTCTACAGAAATACATGTAAACCGTTTCAAGTACAACTCTTTATTAAATCTTTATTACAGAACAGTATATTTGGATTTGGCCCACACAAGGCAAACCTGGGTACGTGATATTAACCAGGGATAGGAGGTTACCAGGGGCGTCGGACGCCTGTCAGTCACCAACCCGTCGTAAAAGCAGAGCCAGGTTATTTTTAATGATCAATTATTTAAATGCCCTCTAACTCCATTCTGATTAGTATACTGCAAACTTTTTACAGTCTATCACCAGCCAGTGCACATGCACACTAAGTTAGGCTATGTGGACCCCTTATGGTAAACACAATTTCCTTTCTTTCAGGTGTTTATCTTTCGCGGAGCACGCTGTCCTCACTACAGCCAGTTCATCACCAGAAACAGTAAAACCCAGGCTCATGAATCCACTATCTAACATAAACATTTGGGCGCCATCAGAACGCTGTGTGCTGTTCCTTCTGATGAAAATCCACAAGCATGGAATTGATGAACACATTCAGACAATTAGTGATCAATGAGCTCTGGGAGTGATATCAAGCCCAATAGGATAGCATCTGACATCTACAACACCTACAGCATTGCACTCCTGGGGTGTCTCTCTCTGCTGGAGACTGTGCACTGGTTCAATATTCACCTTCATAAATACATCAATGGGCGAGCTCTTGAATGCTCATCTCTCATCTTCCTATCATTTCCCACGCATTTACCTCCTTTCTGTGTGTGTGTGTCTCTGCCTAGCTCTCATGCACAGTACCCAATGCAAAAGCACAAAAGCGTGGAAATTAGGGCGCAAGCACGCACGCGCTCGCCGTTCGCCAGGTCTAGATTCTAAATGCGTGGTTGCGTGGGGCGCTCGTGCGTGTCCGTGTTTTACCTGTAAGCGGTTTGGGTGTACTATTCCCCATTACTCTGAGCGATCGATTGCCTCTTGTGCCAAGTGGATCCCGACTGTTGCGTGTGCTTCCATCTATGAGCGAAGGTCACGAGCCGATCAGCGCACCGTCAACGCTAAGCGCGTGTTCACGAGGCTGAGGAGCGCCGCGTCTTTCCTTCTCATCTTCATGTGCCAGTGTGTGTGTATAGAGAGAGAGAGAGTGAGAGAGGGAGAGAGAGAGAGAGCAAGCCTTCTCTCCGTTCACCCTTATTGGCGCACTGCCGCCTCCTCCCCCGCACCTTCCCTTCAAATCTTTTTCACAACTTTAAAGCAATACGCACTGCACACCACCCGCGCACGAGGAAAGCACTGTGGAGCTGCAAATGAACGTTTGGTGATCGAATTCTAATATCAGTCTTCATGCACGGATAAGCATACAGTCAGACATGACGGTGCAAAGTCTAAACAGATGTACCTGAAGTCTATAGGTGTGGTTTGTCTCTATAGTCTACACAAGATATATTGTTGAGCAAGAAGTTGGGCAGGTGCCACTTCAGTTGTGCCATGGGGAAGTTAGAATGCTACTAGACATACCAGATCGTGTTGTCTGGAATAAGACTGGTGCACAAAGTCAGACAAAAGGGCATGAATGAAGTCTAATGAGCACCAAATTGCATGTTCTTGAGATCATACTAGCACTGTTGCCTCACAGCAAGAAGGTCCCGGGTGGGGCGGCGGCTCTGGGTCCTTTCTGTGTGGAGTCTGCATGTCCTCCCCGTGTCCGTGTGGGTTTACTCCGGTTTCCTCCCACAGTCCAAAGACATGCACGTGTGTGAGTGTGTGTGAGTGTGTGTGCTCTACGATGGATTGGCGCCCTGTCTGGGGTGGTTCCTGCCTTGCGCCCTATGTGGCTGGTTGGGCACCGGCTCCCCCGTGACCCTGAAAAGGAATAAGCGGCCAAGAAGATGAATGAATGTATGAATGAGTGAATGAGATCATACTGAGCAGTTATAGGGCCAATCTGTATCAGTTGCAGCGCTCACTATGGATGAAAATGGTTCACCAAATTTGGTGGGCGTCTAAAGAATGTAGTAGTGACACAGGACTGTGAAATTTGGTTTGAGTAAAGTTTGAGTCTTTAGATCACAAGATATCAATTGCTAGATTAGATTATTGCATTGAACATTACTAGGTGGCGCTACTCTACAAATGAATTCTAATGTGCCTCCTAGAAGCCGACTTGCCATAAAATTGCATCATTTCTGGCAAAACTATCATTTCTGGAAAAGCTATTGCCCAAAAAGTGCTTTGAGCCTACGCCCACTCGGGGGGCGGATATTCTAGGGCTGCAACTATACCAAGTGTCATTTGGATCGGTGAAGTCTGTGTATATGATGTTGTCAGTGAACCAGTAAGCAAAAATAAATCATGGTGGGTCTGGCGGCTATCCCAGGAACACTGGGTACAAGGTGAAAGAATCCACCCTGGATGGGACACCAGTCTGTTGCACGCATACGTTTACAATTTCATTAACACACTCAAAAGCTCAGCCAAACTACTTACAGTGTGATGAAAAAGTGTTTGCCCCCTTCCTGATTTCTTCAATTTTTGCCAATTTGTCACATTTAAATGTTTTAGATCATCCAACTAATTTTAATATAAGACAATATGAGTCAACAGAAAATGCAGCTTTTAAATGATTTATTGTTTTATTTATTAATCAATAAAGATTTATTCTAAACCTATATCACCCATGTGAAGAAGTAATTGCCCCTAATAACTGGTTGTGCATTGGATGCTTTTTGAGCATGAACAGGATTCAAGTCGGCCACTCCAAAACCTTAATATTTTATTCTGAGCCTTTCAGAGGTGGACATGTTCTTGTGATTCAGATCATTGTCCAGCTGTATAACCCAACTGCACTTAAGCTTTAGGTTGCAAACTCACAGGTGGACATTCTCCTTCAGGATTTTCTGACAGCAGAATTCATGGTTCCATCCATTATGAAAAGTCATCCAGGTCCTTCAGAAGCAAAGCAGCCCCAGAACATCACACTACCACCACCATGTTTGACTATTGGAATGATTTTCTTATGGTGGAATGCGGTGTTCACTTTACACCAGATATAATGGTGTACATGTCTTCCAGAAAGTTCCACCTCTGACTCAAAAGTCTCATGGGTCATCTAGATGTTTTTTTGGCAAACATGAGATAAGCTTTTGTGGTTCTTTTTGGTCAGCAGTGGTTTGTGTCTTGCAATTCTCCCATGGATGCCATATTTCCCCAGTGTCTTTCTTAGTGTGGAATCATGTACATTGCCAAGTGAGGCCTGCAGTTCTTTAGATGTTCATCTGGGTTATTTTGTAACCTCCTGGATGAGTTGTCAGTGTACTCATGGTGAAATTTTGGTAGGCCAATCACTCCTGGGAAGGTTCACCACTGTTCCAAGTTTTATCCATTTGTGGATAACGGCTCTTATTGCAGTTGGCTGGAGTGTCAGAGCTTCAGCAATGGCTTTGTAACCCTTTCCAGACTGGTAGATTTCAATGGCTTTGTTTTGCATCTGTATTTGAATCTCTTTAGAACATGGCATGATGTGCTGCTTTTTGAAACTTTCTAGCCTGCTTCACATTGGCAGACAGGTTCTATTTAAGTGATATTTAGATTCAACAGATCTGGCGGTAATCATGACTGGGTGTGGCCAGTGAAATTGAACTCAGTAGTCAAATGAATTCGGTTACCTGGGTTATCTTTGTCTAATGTTAAAAGTAGTTTGATGATCTGAAGCATTCAAGTGTGACAAATATGCAAAAAAGAAAGAAATTGGGAAGGGGCAGATACTTTGTCACAGCACTGTACATATTTTTGGGGCACTGGAAGGAAACTGGATAACCCCGGAGGAAACCCGCATGAACAACACAGGTTGAAAATGTGAAACAGGGACCCTGTAGCAGAGGTACCCACTGGACCTAGATCTATGATATATACTTGTGCACTATGATATACAGTACAGGCCAAAAGTTTGGACACACCTTCTCATTCGATGCGTTTTCTTTATTTTCATGACTATTTACATTGT
>JAOVVG010000051.1:881269-892725 GCA_028566375.1 Leptodoras nelsoni | reverse complement strand
ACATGCAGCTCAAAGTGCTTTACAGAGAATTTTTGAACATTTAAAATCATAGTATAATTTAAATTAAAATAAGCTTATAAATAATCATAAATATGTAAAATAATATAAAATAATAAAAATAAAATAATAAAAATAAAATAATAAAAATAAAATCATAGAAATTCCTTAAGGAAACGCAGATCTAAAAAAGAAGGTTTTGAGGCTCTTCTTAAAGGTGTTCAGGGATGAAATTTCTCTGAGCTCCTCAGGTGGAGAGTTCCAAAGCTTTGGGCCATAGTGGCTAAAAGCACCCTCTCCAATCTTTAACCGGGTTTTGGTAATCACCAGTAGATTACTGTTTGAAGACCTGAGAGACCTGACTGAAACATATCTAACAATCATTCCACTAAGGTAATGAGGAGCCTAAGTTCTTAACACATTGTTTGGCCTTCAGGTTCACTTGGTCTAAATATGTCTGAACATCATTTCTTTGTGAATCACTACCAAGAACAAGAACCTCAGTCTTGTCTTTGTTTAGCTGTGGAAAATTGTTAGACATCCATGTCTGTATATCACCTATACACTTCAACAATGAGCTGATTGATTTGAGAGCTTTAGCTTCTAAAGAAATGTAAAGTTGAGTGTCATCTGCATATTGATCATAGCTAATGTCATGTTTCTTAATGATATGGGGTAATAGAAGCATGTAGAGGTTGAACAGTAAAGGCCCAAGAATTGATCCTTGGGGGACCCCGCAAGTTATTTTTTGATGTGTGGCGGAGGAAGTACCTATTGCAACATAATAATCATGCCCTTCTAAATAAGATCTAAACCAGTCTAAGACTAATCCACTAAGGCCTACCCAGTTCTGGAGGAGAACAAGAAGGATTACATGATCAACTGTGTCAAATGTAGCACTTAAATCCAGCAGAAAAAGGACTGAGACTTTGCCTACATCTTTATTCAATCTCAGATCATTTACGACCTTAACTAGTGCTGTTTCAGTGCTGTGGAGGACTCAGAAACCAGACTGAAACGGGTCATTTATTTGATCAGTGTTAAGATAATCATTCAGTTGGATCGACACAACTTTTTCAATTATTTTACTGAGAAAAGGAAGGTTAGATGATTATAAGGCCTTACACGGTGAAGTACCTAAAAACATTTGCAAATTGTTAGCTTCCCACACAAGTACTACGTCTCTGAGATCCGTTAATAAAAGGCTTCTTGCTGTTCCTAGAACCAAACTGAAGCAAAAGGTTTTTGCTGTGTATGCACCAGTGGCGGATACTGGTCTTTCAAAGAAGGGAAGCTCATTGTCGACTTACCTCATAAAATTTGTAAATTTATTTATAAATAAATTCTGCCCTCCGTTCCTTTTTGACAAGCAAGGAAGTCACATCAGTAAGACAGCTTAGGAAGGCCCTGTTTTGTTTGACTGTTTCATTGTTTTGCCACTTGAATGCGAGCACCATAATTAATTGCATGTTCAACCCTGACCCTGCCCAGGCAATTTAACCTTGCACATGCACTCACATGTTCATTGCTCTTTTCATGCCTTTTATATGCCCGGTCAAGGCATGATCCCTGAGATGATATCATCAAGAGGCAGACAACATTAAATTTGTCAACGACAACATTAGCATTGTATGCCGGTGTGAACCTTGCTAGCTGGCTTGTTCACTCCAACCTAGCCAACAGTATGAATGATTGATTGAACAAACTAACGAAATGATATTAAACTCAAACAAGGAAATGTGTAAATAATATTAAACTGAAACAAGGAAATACTATGAGTGTGTTTTATTTACAATGGAAATGGTCAAGTAATTTCAGCAAGCAAATAGGTTGCAGTTTGTCTTTCGACTTCACTCACAAAACCTGCAATGGGACTCAAGCTGCCAGTGATTAAGTGATGATGTAGAGCTCAAAATAGCTGTCAAATAAAATGGGATTCAGTCTTTCAACTGATCCTCCAATCATCTTGCAGAAGCTCAGCGCCCAGACCCATCCACAGCTCCATTCACCACCAGAGACGCTCAGCGTCCGGGGGCGGGACAAAATCCATTTATCCAATGACGAGTTTCGCAGCAATGAAGAAAACTGTTCCATGCAGTCCTGTTGAAGTGAACAGACCCATTCCAAAAAATTTGAATATCCTGTAAAAGTTGATTAATTTCGACAATTCCATTCAAAAAGTTAAACTTTCATAGATTATAGATTCAGGGCCCACAATTTAAACGATTTCAAGTATTTATTTGTTTATTTTTACATAATTTGGGCTTCCAGCTCACAAAACCCATGAAAACAGGAATTTGAATACTGTGGAGAAATCAGCTCAAAAATTAGGATCACATCAAATCAATCAAAATATAGTACTTTCAAAATGATATGTCAATCTTCAATACTTGGTTGGGAATCCCTTTGCTTTAATCACTGCCTTGATGCAACGTGGCATTGAGGTAATCAGCCTGTGGCATTGCCTGGGAGTTATGGAAACCCAGATTTCCTTGATGCTTGCTGTCAGCTCTTTTTTGTTGTTGGGGCTGGTGGCCCTCATTTTCCTCTTGAGAATACCCCATAGATTCTCAATGTGGTTTAGGTCCAGCAAGTCGGCTGGCCAGTCAAGCACTGTGATCATCAGACCCATTACAAAAAATTAGAATATCATGGAAAAGTTGATTAATTTCCATAATTCCATTCAAAAAGGTAAAACTGCATAGATTATAGATTCAGGGCCCATAATTTAAAGGATTTAAAGTATTTCTTTGTTTATTTTTTAAATAATTTGGGCTTCCAGCTCATAAAACCCACAAAAACAGGATTTAAAAGAAAATTAGAATACTGTGGAGAAATCAGCCCAAATTCAGGGCATGAATATTTGAATATGGGGAAGACTGCAGACATAACAACTGGCCAGAAGACCATCATTGACACCCTGCATAGCATGGGTAAGCCACAAAAGTTCATAGCTAAGGAGTCTGGCTGGTCACAGTGTGCTGTGTCCAAGCATAAGCAATGGAAAGTCTAGTGGAAGGACAAAATGTGGCAGGAGAAGATGCACCAGCAAAAGAGATGACCGTGGGCTTCAGTGGATTATCAAAAAGAGAAGATTCAAAAATCTGTCAGAGATCCAGAAAGAGTGGAATGAGGCAGGAGTCACAGCTTCAAAAACAACCACATTCAGAAGCATCCGGGAGATGGGCTACAACTGTTGGGTTCCTCGGGTCAAGCCACTTCTGAACCTGAGACAATGTAGGAAGCATCTCAACTGGGCCAAGGAGAATAAGGGCTGGACTGTTGGCCAGTGGTCCAAGGTCCTCTTTTCTGATGTATGTTGAAAAGTATGTCTTTCAAAATGTGTGTCTTTTATTCAGGAATCTATTGTTTTGAAAGTACCATATTTTGATTGATTTGATGTGATCCTAATTTCTTTGATTTTATGTGATCCTAATTTCTTTGATTTGATGTGATCCTAATTTCTTTTCTGCAAAAAATGAGAAGTAGTTTGGGCTGGGTTCTGGTTAGTTTTATGAACTGGAAGCCCAAATTATGTAAAAATAAACAAATAAATACTTGAAATCGTTTAAATTGTGGGACCTGAATCTATAATCTATGAAGGTTTAACTTTTTGAATGGAATTATGGAAATTAATAAAATTTTACATGATATTAAAAATTTTTGGAATGGGTCTGTAGATTTGCTCTCAGCGCCGCTGCACATTAGGGAAGAAGAACATCTAAAGAGAAGGGTATTGGGATAAGGAAAAATAAGGATTCATTTGACATTCCCAAACCGGTACGTACTCCAGCCAGTAGATGGCGATAATGCACATATTTTTGTTTTTCCTATCATCATAAATCTCAAGAAGAAAAATCATGGGTCCTTTTTTGCTAACTAAGGCATGTCTGCTCAAGTGAACGCGTGAAGGGTAGAATCAGGAGCATAACGGTGCTTCAAATCTTCAAGTAAATTATAAATTTGACATACACTAATCGAATGGATAGTGAAGGCGTGAAGACTGATCCTCAGCTTCAGCAGTTCATTGAAACTGAGTCTCAAAAGCAGCGGTTTCAGCAGCTGGTTCACCAAATGACCGAAGTCTGTTGGGTAAGCAAAGTCAAATCAAGGAGCTAATTACCATAATAGCATTAAACTGCTCTGTCTGTATGAGTTAATAATGATACAGTGATCATTTGGTAAGGTTGAACCAAGTTTTATGAACTGGTAGATAGCTACGTAAACACGATCTGTTACAGGAAAATAAGCAATAAATAGCAAAGAGCAACAAACAGTACCTGCTATAGGAATATAAGCAAGGATGTTGTGGAGTGATGCGGCCCCGCGCGAAACGATGCACAATAAATTTAATCGGACGTCAGTGTCGCAGTAGGATATGCTGTAGATAAAAAAGCCTAGATGACAGCGTCAGTTATCTTTGCTATCGTCAGTGTGGTGTCAGTCAGTAAAACTCCTTTGGCCTAGATGACCACTACAGGAAAAAAATAAACAGCAGTCGTGTAGTTGACATGACAGCCCACTCCTGTACTGGAACGCCATAACGCAGCCACACCACTACTAGGAGTCAGCAAAATCAGAAAATTTCGTATGTCTATATAGTTAGAGCAATAAATATCCCTTCTCAGTTAGAAGTGAACCGTAGTAGAAAAGCTTATCTGGCCCACATCGGGGCTTGTTATGTGGATTGTTTATATGGCTTCGTTCTGGCCCACAGGTGGCAGACACACTAAGATCCAGTGGGACCTCAGATCTTATCTGAAATTTCAGCATCTTCAATAACCAAAAATTTTCAGCTTTTAAAATGACTTGTTTTGTAACTTCATTATTCATTAAATTCATATCTGATGGGATAAAATGGAATGTTTTTGGGACAGGGAATAGATAATGAGAAAGAGAAAAGGTTTGTAGGAATTGTATTTTAATTTCAGTTTAAGTTGTCAGTGTATTGTGAAGTAATACTGGTATAATTCCTCTTTTGCATGACAAAAACCACACTACCACACTGAATAAACACAAACACACAAATTTAGTTTTATTTAACCTTATATACATTCACTACCCACTGTATTAGGAACACCTTTATACAGGCTCATTCAGCTTTCCTGATAAATCAAACGGGTCTGGCCTTTCTTTTCTGACCTCTCTCAATAACAATGGTTTCTGCCACTTCATCACTAGATGTTCTTTGTTTTTATTTTCACCATTCTTACATCTTACAATTCATACATTGAAAGAATGTATGGAAGACAAAAGTAGTCAAAAATTAGTACATGAATTATAATGTTTTCATGCTTACAAATAGGGCAATAAAATAAAAACTCCTCAGTAGAAATATAACATTTGACCAAAAGAAAAACCATGCTTTGATAGCATACACAGAAATGAATAATGAACTTATATACTGTAGGTGGCGGTAATGCTTCAAATTGTGCCTAATCTGCTGTTAATATCACAAACTACAATTCTTTCTGCGGGAATAGAGAACATGCATGTGACGTCACTGAAAGCAGATGTCACTGCAGTTACACCAACTAAGTGGCAGAGATTGTACTGATCACTGATTCAGCATGAATGCTGCAAATACACAAATGAAACCACATCTAAGAGCTGTTGTGCAATTGACTGTACAAATACATTCAACAAGAAATTAGAGCTGTCTTTTTACAATCAATTGAATATAGTCATTGAAATCTACCAGTCTGTAAAGGGATACAAAGCCAAAGTAGAAGGCTCCAGGACTCCAGTAAATCACACTGAGAACCATTATGCACAAATGTAATGAAACAGTTGTGAACCTTCCAAGGAGTGGCTCTCCTGCCATAATTTTCACCAGGTGTACATCAACAGACAGACTTTGCACTTTTGAGCAATCAAAAAAATCACTTTTTGCAAATTTACCACCTCACAATAATAAACATTCTCACCAAAGCAACTGTACTATGGAAACATCAAAATGAAATCACCTACAGTACTGCTGCATACCAGAACATCAGGCGAATACAGGAAATAGACACACACAGAGGACGGCAAAAATTGCTATAAGAAAGGAAATCACCAAATGCCGCATCCCATCATCTGACATTAGCTTCATATTAAAAGCTTACATCAGACAGATGGCAAACAGAATACAATGAGTAAATAGACAATAAACTCCATAATATCTTCCCCTACATTAGGAAAAGACAAGCACACAAACACAAAAAATGACAGATACTGTAGTACTGGGCGCTGTGAGAGACAGCTGCCTGACCAGTAGCTCTGTAATTTTTACTACTTTTAAACCACTTTCTTCACTCGTTCTTTTGTTTTCATTCTTCTTACGAAGACCCAGTGTGTTTTTTTACATATCCCATGAGAAGTGTTAGAGAGAAGTGTTACTGACCCGGAGAACAATGGGATGAGTCAGCATACGACATCCCATCCCGATGGAGCTGAGAAGTAGAGCCAGGGGCTTGAAGGCTGGGGCAAAGCTAAAGGCTAAGCTAGCAGACAATTGGCGATGCTGTAAACCAAACTTCTAAAGACTTCTGCTGCAACTCAGAGCTGTGTCACATTCAGAAGTTTGTGGATGACACAGCTATTGTGGGGTGTATTATGGATGACTGAGAGGAGGAGTATAGGAGCCTGGTGAGGGACTTTTCTGTTTGGTGCGATAGGAATCAACTGCAGCTCAACACCTCAGTGACCAAGGAGCTGGTCATTGACTTTGGAAGATCCAGACCAACGCCACAACCAGTCTTTATTGAGGGGGTTGAGGTGGAGACTGTGGATTCTTACAAGTACCTCAGGCTGTGGTTGGACAGCAAGCTGGACTGGACCTGTAATACTGACCACCTGTACAGGAAGGGACGGAGCAGGCTGTACTTCCTGAGGAGGCTACGGTCTTTTAACATCTGCAGGAAACATCTGTGGGTTTTTTTTAATCAAACTGTAGTAGCCAGTGTCTTGTTTTACACCGTGGTGTTGGGGGGAGGGCAGCATATCCAAGAAGGAAGCATCCAGGCTGGATAAACTGATCAGACGGGCAGGTTCGGTGGTTGGCATGAAACTGGACTCTTTATTTTTTTTTTTTTTTTGGATTTCCCCCGAATTTTCGCCCTTTAGTCGTCTCCAATTCCCACCTGTCAGTGCTTTCCCCCCCTTGTCACATGACGAGCTGCTAGTCAGGGAGGGCGAAGCCATCGCGTGCTTCCTCTGATACACGTGACGCTAGCTGCCGCCGCTTTTCGAGCTGCTGCCCATGCAACTTTTGGGAGCGGTGTAGCGCGCTTGGAGGAAAACGCTCCCGCCCACCTCTTGTATACATGAGCTCACAGACGCCCGTGACTGGACAGTGTCGCGCTGATTGACATGGAGGGAAAATGTATGCTGCTCCTCCCACCCTGAGAGCACGGCCAATCTTGCTCTCAGCATCACCCGGATTTGAACTAGCGATCTCCGGATGATGTTGCGCCACTCGGGAGCCTAAACTGGATTATTTGGTGACAGTGGCAGAGAAGAGGACTATGGACAAACTACTGAACATCATGGATGATGCCAGTCACCCTCTGCATACCATCATCAACAACTGGAGGAGCCTGTTCAGTGACAGACTGCTCCTTCCCAAGTGCAGGACCAACAGACTGAAAAACTCCTTTGTCTCTCATGCCATCAGACTGTACAACACCTCTCTGGGGGTGAGGAGGAGGGTTAACAGGAGGACAAAGGTTGGGAAGGAAGAATAGCCACAACAAAACATATGTGCACTAATATATAATAACATGGTCAATATATTCTTATGCAAATTATATATTCTTAGTGCAATATATTAATTATTATTATTATTATTATTATTATTATTGTATTATCAACCTCATATATTCTTTATTTTCTCTTCATTATTATTATTACCTCCTACCTCTCTTACTATGCGTGTAATGTAGTAATGATGCTGCTGGAAAATCAAATTCCTTGAGAGAACACTCTCAAAGGGATTAATAAAGTATATTTTGGATCTTATCTTGGATACAAATAATTTAGGTGCTACACCACACTTGCACACTAACACCTACTAACAGGGAGAAGAAATGCCAAACTGTCAACCAGGCAAATCACCACTGACAATAGAGTATACCTATAAGGACTGCCCTGACCTCAACACCCAACACAAACACATTACTCATTAAAGAAACATTAAAAGCCTCTTTGAGAGGATGCCAACATATAAAATCCTAACTGAGAAGAGAGGGCAGTTACCTTAACTACAACATTTTCTAGTTTATCAAGAACAATATGATCAGTGGTATGAAAAGCTGCACTAAGGTCAAGCAACACAAGCAAGGAAACAACCTTGATCAGAGGCCAGTTGTAGGTCATTTACCACTTTAGCCCACACTGGCCCACTGTTATGGTGAGGCCTAAATCCTGAGGGATTTCATGAATGTTGTTCCTTTTACACATAAACAAGCATTGCCACTGTATATTATCATATAAAGTTAGTTAATCTCCTATGACCCCATCAAAGATTATATAGAGCCTATATGCAGTTTTACTGACCTTTTGTACAGCATATGGGGGCTGCCTCCTTTATGTTAATGTTTTTTAACATTTACCGGAAGAGCCATATTTTTTTTCTTAATTATTTTGGTTCTCCTCATCAGTTTTTGAACATTGTACAATTCTGAACAATTTTGTCCTATCTAAATACAATGAGTGTTTGTAATCTCTGTGGTTTTATTCTTGCTTTTTTCCTGTATAGGAGAAGTGCATGGATAAGCCTGGCCCAAAGCTTGACTCAAGGACAGAAGTGTGTTTTATAAATTGTGTTGAACGTTTCATTGACACAAGCCAGTTCATCCTCAACAGACTTGAACAAACTCGGAAGACAAGAGACTCCTTCTCGGAGACCATAACAGACTAGCTGGAACCTGAGATCAGAAGAGACATGATTTCCACACCCCTTGTAAAATAACTGTCATTAAACAGTCAAAGAAAACCATTTTCATTCTTTCAAAGTGCCTGATTATTATGTAAAATATTATTTAGAAGCATTCTGATTAAAACATAGATCAGTATGAACATACTTGTAGAGTTTCCATCAGCTCTTGTTGATTGCTACGGGGAAAGTAAAAAAAGGAGAAAAACTTGAAACTTAAACACCTTAAACTCCCTTAACTAGATAATGGATATGTGTTTATTGATAATAGAATTGCATGCATCACTTTAGTGTTAAATGTTTATAAATTAGTTTTCCTCCTTTAAAGTCAAGAGTCTATTACAGAGCCTTCTGTAATTAGTACACTGTAAAAGACACTTACATTCACTTCAGAGCTGCCACTTGCAAAAATATTTAAAACCCTTAACATTAAGGTGCAGCTACTGAGCCAGACAGTTTCTGTATGCCACTTTATACCTACAGCACACACAATTAACATTAGGCTTGTTTGTTTATGAAGTCTGCTATGCTAGCTAGCCAGCTAAATTTAGCAAACTATCGCTAGACATAAATCTACCATCAAAATTCTGTCACATGTTAAATGCCTCATACAGCAAGGCCACATGAGCCTTGCCTAGGGAAAATGAAAATGGACTAGGGATGTGATAAATGTAAATAGGTTATTAAAAGCCCTGCTCAGGAGTTTGTTGAAGAATTTTAGAACTTTAGAATTGTAGATATAGTAACAAAATAATTACACAAGAATAATTGCCAACCAGCAAGAGTTTGAATCTAATAATAATTACAACAGGATAGTTTTTTCAGTGTGCCTTATCAACATGTGTTCTGAATGTATTCTAAATTCATTCTGAATTACTGTTTAACGCACTGTAATAGAAGACATTCCATTATGCAGTCATTGCTACTTTTTCTAAGCGTTCTGCTAAACCCTGGATATTTGCACCCAGCACAGCAATGGGATTTTGAAGACATGCACAACAGACGATTTAGGCATTGCCTCTGAGTTTTTACTAAAGCAACAAATGTGATGTTTTTTTTTAATGCACTGGAACACAATGTTAAAAGCTGTAAAATGAATTCTCCACCAGGTACACAAAGCACTTCCTAGTTTTGGCCACCAGATGCCGCTAATATGCACTGTGTCATAAAGCTTTGAGTAATGAAACTTTTTTTGATACAGTTAGGAGGAAGGCTTCAGTGCTTGAGAAAGCTTTGGTTTGCATTCACTACTTAACAGTGTTGTAGTTTAAGGAAAATTATCATACGCAAGTCATAACCAAGAGAACAGATATGTGCAATATTAGCAAAAACATTTTTAATGAGACGAATGACTTTTTTGACACTACCTACAATATTGCCATATTATAAAATAAACAACGGAACTTACCTTAATTAACGTTCAAAGCCACTTCTGAGAACAGGAGCTGCAGGGTAAATATGTTCCGCTTCAGACAGGAGCGCCAGTCTCCACAGAAAACACGTGACCTCCTCACGTGGAATAATCAGGAAATAGCTGAAACATTTTGAAAGTTGATAATACAAAATGTGTAATATACATAAAAGGAATTTAATATAATTATTCTTATTTTCTGAGTCAATGCTCCACTAACAGTGTTCTTGAGTCATGTCTCTGTCACAGTAATCACTGTAAAAATAAAAGGTAGGCTGGTATAATATCATGACAACACTAATCACTACTGAATATTGTAGATTTGAGAAACTGTGTCTGGACTGAAATTTGCAGTCCAAACTAAGAAATTTTAATTAAAATTGTCTTGAATCTTGTTAAAGATGAACATCAACCAAGCCTGTTGACAGTTTGGTGGTTTTCATTATTATTGCTCTGTTGTCTTTGTTTTGTTCCTCCCAATACATGCAGAACTGTCAACATTTCAGCTGTGTGGGTCCATGGTAATATTCCTGGGCTAATATAATGGCTGGTCTATGTAAATTTTGAGGGCATACTGTGGCAGTGGGTGTGGGATCAGGCACTGATCTAATTTTCCCTTTTGTCTCTCTCTCTCTCTCTCTCTCTCTCTCTCTCTCCCCCTCTCTTTTTCTCTCTTTCTCTGTGTATGCGTGTGCACGCAGTGACCGAGGGATTAAATGGGAGTGCAGAATTTCAAGTGTGTAGAGGCACGGTCAAGTACTTTTGAGGTGCCAATACCTGTGGAGCCCTGTGGGAAAGAACATCTGTGTATAACATTGGGCTATTAGGCAAATAGTTTTGCTCAAATGTGGCCAAGTACTTTAACATTGTCATTACTTATGGTTGTGGAGACCTGTGGGTAATATTGGGTTGGGGGCAAATACTTGTAGGGTTTGAACACTTTACATTCAGTAATAGTTTCGCAAAGTGTAGTTCAGGCATTGTGTTATTTATGCATGTGGGTAAATGGTCAGTATTTTATTTTGGGGAGAAATAAGACATTTACATTTATATAATTTACATTTATGGCATTTAGCAGATGCTCTTATCCAGAGCGACTTACAAGAGTGCTTAGTCATTAACTTGGAATAT
>JAOVVG010000051.1:716893-728075 GCA_028566375.1 Leptodoras nelsoni | reverse complement strand
GTCAGTACGCGGAGCACTGGCTGGAACATCAACCACATCTATAGCACCCTCTTCTTCTGTGTGTGACGTGTCATCATTGGAGCCTGAAGATGCTGCTGCATATTCTTCGATATCACTGCTTGCCGAGACGATGTCCTCAGACTTGTCACCAGAGACGTCGTCTCCGCTGTCCATATCACGCAGGTTCTGAAGAAGTTGGAGAAACCTTTTGGCAGTGTGGTGCTGTGGACGCACGCATTGTTGTGTTGCCGGCGGCGGCGGCGGTGGTGGTTGCTGTTCAGCTGACGCACTAGTTGAAGAACACGGGTCGGCTGACTTTGCAGCCTGCTTGCGCTGTTTTGCAGGCTGACGCGACTTTGACTTTGCTCTCTTCATGTCTATAATAATGAAGCAGTTAAGGAACACACCAGACAGATTAGGGAGTTGCAGAAAAGTGGAAAGCAGGGTTAGGTTATGAAAAAATATCTTAAGCTATGGTCATCTCACTGAGCACTGTTTAGTCGATCATCTGAAAATGGAAGGAGAATTGCACAACTGCAAAGCTACCAAGACATGGCTGCCCACCTAAACTGACAACCCAGGCAAGGAGAGCACTAATTAGAGAAGCAGCCAAGAGGCCCTTGGTCACTCTGGAGGAGCTGCAGAGCTCCACAGCTTTATGGAGGAGTGGCAAGAAGAAAACCATTCCCATTTGCATTTTGCTACAAGACATGTAGGGGACATAGCAAATATGCTGAAGCAGGTGCTCTGGTCAGATGAGACCAAAGTTGAACTTTTTGGCCTAAATGCAAAACGCTATGAGTGGCAGACACCACACATCACCCTGAACACACCATCCCCACCATGAAACATGGTGCACGCAGCATCATGCTGTGGGGATGCGTTTCTTCAGGACAGGGAAGTTGTTGATGGGATGATGGATGGAACAAAATACAGGGCAATCCTGGAGGAAAAATGTTAGGGGCTACAAAAGACTTGACACTGTGGCAGATCTCAGTGAATTCCAGCATAGTACTGTGAATAGAATACTAGACTAGAATACTATAGAATAGTCCAGTTGTGAAATTTCCTTGCTAATAAATATTCCACAGTCAACTATCAGTGGTATTATAACAAAGTGGAAACAACTGGGAACCACGGCAACTCAGCCACGAAGTGGTTCCAGCATGAAGAGCTGGAAGACCAAATTATGTAAAAATAAACAAATAAATACTTGAAATTGTGGGCCCTGAATCTATAATCTATAAAGTTTACATTATAATCTATGAACCTTTTTGAATGGAATTATGAAAATTAATCAACTTTTCCATGATATAATTTTTTTTGGAATGGGTCTGTACCTTTGAGATTCAATTCAATTCAATTCAATTTTATTTCTAAATCAGGACATGGCCTATAGGCCTTGTCCCTAACAGCTATCCCTTATGAGCAAGCCGGTGGCAACGGTGGCAAGGAAAAACTCCCACACATGATAAGAGGAAGAAACCGTGAGAGGAACCAGACTCGAGAGGGAACCCATCCTCATGTGGGTGACACTGGACAGTGCAGTAGCAAATAATCCCTTCTATAACTAAGTGCTATATAGTTAAGAAAAAAACAAACAAAACATTAACAATGTAACATTAACCAGTAAACAGATAAAAAATTTCACAAAGTCCACACTGTTGGAGATTTAAACTGCTTACTGATGGAGATTAAATTGATTAAGTGCAAAACTGTTCGTGGCAGTTTATTCTAGTCATTGTCATCAACCGCAGAGTGAAGTGCATGGCTTCCAAGAGCAACGTTAGGTTGTACCCCACAGTGCTCATCAGACCGTCCATGCGGGGCCATCCTCAGCAGGAGTGTCTTGTATCCTGTATCTGATGTCATGAATTAGATGAATTAGATGAACTAGAGTGGAGACTGTGAGCCAGGCCTTCTTATCCACCATCAGTGTTGGGGAAAAAAAAAATATATATATATATATATATATATATTTATTTGAATATCATAAAGGCTTCTTGTGCAAGTGGGCAGAGCTTAGCATGGAAATGTTAACTGTTCTGAGAGTTATGTGGCTGTAAGTTAACTTCTGTATTAACCTCTGTGCTGTAAATTGCTTCTGTGGTGAAGGAATGTTAATCATATATCATTTTGTTTGTGCACACTTGGGTTGATGGCAGATTCATTTGGAAATCTATCCAAACCTTTTACTTTAGATATTACATGTGCTGACTGACATACAAATACTACATTATTTATAAATATTATACTGTAATTTATAAGCTTTAAGTGAATCCGTACAGACGATTCAAGTGATTAATATAACTATTGTTTGTATCTTTATGCACAACGTGGACACCAATGCAGTGCTGATACTGTAAATTCTCCACATAGGAGCAGAACATCCTGCTCCCGCACTACAGACCTCATCAGTTGTAAAATCCAACAGTCAGTTGTAAAATCCAAATCATACTTTATTTATTTATTTGTTAAGCTGTAAGGGATCTTTGTTAAGGTATCTATCTCGAAGTTCTTCTCAAGTAACACTGAATTAGACACAAGAAGTTGAAAAATGAAAAAAGCCTGTAATTTAATTACAGACTCCTTTTAGGACTTGTTATAATACTGCAACAAAGATAACCTTTCAGAGTTTAAATAATTTGTATAATTTTAAAGTAGCTGTCATATGCCTGTCTGGTGATGTCTTTTGTCAATGTTGAATGTTGAACTGAACTAAACAAATATAGTTGGCACAGCACAAAATACATTGTTGAACCAATACTGATGCATTTGATGAATATAAAATATTTCAATTTCAACTTATTTTTTTAGTTGGTCCTAAATTGTATATCTAAAATATAAAAAAGTAGGTGCAACAGGTCACTTTTTTTTTAATTGGTGAGCCCTGAAATTTTTTACAGTGTAAAGGAAATTAGAATTAAGAGTATAGGTACTCTTAGGTAGGTATAGATCTTCAAGTAAAATAGATAAAGTCTGAGGTTTCAAAAAACATGGTATTAAATAAGCAGGCAAATCAGAATTTCATTAAAAAATAATAGCTATAACTTCCAACTGAATGTGTTGATTGTTTTTCCATTGTCTAAAGGCCATTACTGACAGAATTTCTCAGATAATAGATTAGAGAAGGTATTACCTCAGCTTTGTAAGACCTCTGATTTGTATTACCCCATATGTTCTTCACTTTCAAATGAGTTTGACCTTCCAGTAGAGAGTCTCTGTTACTGACCTGCTGTGCCCTTTAGGCCTCCATACACCCCATGCAGATGGTCTGTATGACTAAACGTGGACCTCCATTGCACTCCACTGACTTTAGGTCAATCCGATTACTCTCCTGCAGGGATGATAATGGCCTTTCCTAAAGGTGTTTATCTGCAGGGAAGGTAATTATATGGCTGACATTTCAGCTTTACTCCTCAGTACAAAATTCTATGGTAGACTGTCATGAGATAAGGGTTAAATAGTCAGGACCATGAAACTAAATAACAGCATACATGAAATAAAGTGTAAAATACATGAATAACATGAATAAATGTAAAATAGCCTGCAGAGGAGGCCATTATCTGCCCAACATTTCAGCAGTACTCCTCATTGTAAAATTCTCAGCTAGACAGTCATGAGATATGGGTTGAGTAGTCAGGCCAATGAAACTAAAACTGTATAAGATTTGAGATTAAGAATACATCTAAAATGAATAATATTCTATTCCAAAAGTAACAATAATTCAGAAATCCTTGTGCTCAATAATGATACATCATTTACTGAGCATTAGTTATGGTCTTATGGTCTTTGTATGTGTTTGTATTACTGTATATTTTAGAGCATTACATAAATGCATAGTATTTTATTGTACAAGAGTACTGTATGAGTTGAGATGATTCAGGTTATATGTAGAATAGCTGATGAAACATCATGAATGACTACAGATGTTGAGGAAATGGGGTGTCTCATACCAATCTGATCACTACGTTGTTGTGATAAACCCAGTCTAAAAGTAATGCAATGGAATCCATATGTCGTTACAAAATGTAGTAAATTCTTTCTTTCCAAGGCTTTGCATTGAATACAGGAAAGACATCTGTAAATCAAAGGCACTCATTGTTTTTTTCTTATCCTGGTCTTCATGCTGGACTCCAGTATGCTATTCTGGTGCTAGCTGCTTTTATACAGTGGATTTAAAGAGGCTCTGTGTGAAACATCAGCCAAGCTCTAATGCACCCCCCTTATTTGCATCTCTATGTCATGATGGAATTTTGATTAGCAACATAATTAAAGGTGTAAAATAAAACATTAATAATACGATTTACTACCCACTCCCAGAATGAACATAAAAAAAATGCATGGTGAATTGTGCTCACTATAAATAGAGCATGATAGTCCCTGGTGACCATTAAAAGTATACAGCAGTTGGCCATGAGAGCATAATCAATACAACTGCAACAAATGCTATTTTTCTTTTAATGTCATATGCGACATGTGTGTGTGCTTTTATGCAAGAGAATTAAAAACCATTAATAATCAAGCATTAATGATTTTGACAATGGTGTATGAGAATTCCATTCATGCCCTGAATCCATGGAGAACAAGTTACTTTTGGCTGATTGTTTTTCTGTTTGTTCCAAACTCGTTACACAAGAGTTTCTAAAAATCTGAACTCACCTACAGGAAAATCATGGCTAAAACTCTGTAGAGTGTGTCCAGCATTACTCAAATAACTTGCTCTTAATATACTGAAAAGTATACTTTATGGCTTTGCCTTTTTTGGCAGACAATATTGTATGCTTCCAGTCACTGACTGGCTGGCATATTTGAAAAAAGGACAGAATGAGAGAAAGAAAGACAAGTAAGGGGCAATGTATAAATTACATTGTATTGGAAAAGAGTTTACCTCCCTGCCCCCTCTGTAACCCTTGTCACCCAATATTTTGTAAGTACAAATTATTTTAATCATTATTAGATATATTCTCTATCTTCTCTTTTAAAATGAGCTGAACATCAACAGAATATTGTCTAAAGAGTCCTATTTTTGTAATATAATTCTCTTGAAAATTCACCAGAGGTGGAGAATCTGTAGTAAACAAACTTATCTGAACATGCCTTACATCTCATTTTAAATGTATGACACAGAAATAGACTGGTCTCATGCTAACCACATTTCATTGAAAAGGGACGAGAAGACTCCTTGAACCTTCTTTGAAGTGCCATGTCATGAACCTATAGAGCACCCATACAGTAATATGACTCATTAGTGCTTCATTAGAGACTGGTTAGCAGCTTGAATAGCAATGATTAGCCCATCAAATTAGTAGTTGTAACTTGTATCATTATTTTGGCTATGCTACCTAAGAATAGGTGCTATATTTGCCCAGGGATTGTTAAAATACTAAGACAAATTCTTCCCAAATACATTAAAATGGTCTCTGCCGATTACATTGGCCATTAGTAAAAAAAGGCACTTATATTTTCATCAGAGCTTACACTATTTTTATTTAGAGCATGGATCCCTTTACACATTTACTTGTGAAATATCATATATTTATAGAGGACCAAAATACTTAGATTGCATTAACCAGTTGAACAACCATTTAGTGTTTTAACAATTTAGTCATTTTTGGTGAATAGTTTATATCACTCCCATAGCAAGTTTTGGCCAAAAAGCACATAAAAAACATAACGAATATATTTGAGTCATGTGTGGTATCGTGGCCTAGAATCTTTATGTAAACCTTTGGGTAGATCTCCAGAAGTGGTACGTTTCATTTAATTTTAGGTCATGTGCATTCTCATCTAATTTTCAAGAACGCATTTAATACAGATTACATTATAGCACATCATGTTTTTGTTTATGGCAAGACAAAAGATTATTTACATTTACATTATTTAAGTAAGAATAACTGCAATATGCAGAACTCAAGTTATACTTGTTGGTTTTCAACAATGCACATACTACGTACATATACAGTTAAAGTAGATCAAGTACACTATTAGCCATGTGATGAGAAATTAAAGTGTTATAAAAGCATACAGCATTGATACAGTATAATATAAGAAAATAAGAAGACAATATGGACAACATTTAATAGTTTAATAATAATCTGCAGTGTACATTCATTGATAATTCAGTTTTTCTGTTGTTAGATGCTGTTGGCGAGACCAGCAAAAACATTCAGGTACAGGATCTATATTATTTGCATTTTAGTCATCTGAAGCTATCTTAAAGCGGTCAGTTATCACATTTTTAATTACATGAGCTTCCATTCCTTATTCTAACATTTCCATCTAATCTATGTAGTCCTGACAACAATATTTATACTGGTAATACTGTGCTAGTCATAACTGGAATGCTTTTCAAATCTATTCAGATGCATGTAGTTACTGATAGCTACATAAAATTATTACCCATGAAATATATTTAGCAGTGGCGGACCTGAAGGTCTAGCAATTTTCAAAATGAAGAAACAATAATGCATTCATTAGTATTTTAGTTTACTGTTAATTATTTAGACTATATTGCCAAACATATTCACTCACGGATCCAAATCATTGAATTCAGGTGTTCCAATCACTTCCATGGCCACAGGTGTATAAAATCAAGCACCTAGGCAGGCAGACTGCTTCTACAAACTTTTGTGAATAAATGGGTTGCTCTCAGGACCTCAGTGAATTCCAGTGTGGTACCAAGATAGGATGCCATCTGTGCAACAATTCCAGCTGTGAAATTTCCTCACTACTAAATATTCCACAGTCAACTGTCAGTGGTATTATAACAAAGTGGAAGTGATTGGGAATGACAGCAACTCAACCACGAAGTGGTAGGCCACGTAAAATTACAGAGCGGGGTGAGTGGATGCTGAGGCACATGCAGAGGTCACCAACTTTCTGCAGAATCAATTGCTACAGACCTCCAAACTTCATGTGGCCTTCAGATTAGGGAGAACAGTGTATAGAGAGCTTCATGGAATGGGTTTACATGTCTGAGCAGCTCCATCCAAGCCTTATATCACTAAGCGCAATGCAGCGCAGATGCAGTGGTGTAAAGCATGCTACCATTGAACTTTAAAACAGTGGATATGTGTTCTCTGGAGTGACAAATTACACTAATCCATATGGTAATCTGATGGACAAGTCTGGGTTTGGCGGTTGCCAGGAGAACAGTACTTGTCTGACTGCATTGTGCCAAGTGTAAAGTTTGGTGGAGGGGGGATTATGGTGTGCCAGTGAAAGGAACTCTTAATGTTTCAGCATACGAAGAGATTTTAGACAATTTCATGCTCCTAACATTGTGGGAACAGTTTGGGGATAGTCCCTTCCTGTTCCAACATGACTGTGTACCAGTGCACAAAGCAAAGACATGGATGAGCGAGTTTGATGTGGAAGAATTTGACTGGCCTGGACTGAGTCCTGACCTCAACCCAATAGAACACCTTTGGCATGAATTAGAGCAGAGACTGAGAGCTGGGCCTTCTCATTCAACATCAGTGTCTGACCTCGCAAATGCGCTTCTAGAAGAATGGTAAAAAATTCCCATTAACACACTCCTCTTCCTTCAACACACTCAAGAGTTGAAGATGTTATAGCTGTAAAGGCTGTGAATGGGATGTCACTCAAGTTCGTATGCATGTGAAGTGAATACTTTTAGCAATATAGTATCTGCCCATTTTCCCAATCACTTTCTTCTTTCATTATATTGAAGTCTGCAATTTCAGTGTGTGAATAGACAGTAAGGGGAGATAATGGATATTATTTTTTTCATGCTTCAGCTTCAGTGTGAGCAATGCCCTACAAATCCTTCTGTGTCCTCAGCAAGTAAACAGTGCTAATGAATAGAAAATCTAATTATGATTATCAGACATATCAGCCAATCACATTTTCCTACTTCTATGAGGTGGGGGTAATCTATTGGATTCTCTGCCTTGTTTATTGCCTATTCTGCCTTCTCAGTCAAATTGCTCTGGGTTTGTTTATGTGACAGCTATGTTATGCTAGCAACCTTAGCTGAGGCAATGCTTCCGGCCCAAAACATATTTTGCTGCTGTTGACTAATAAACAAATTAAAGGATTTCTCTCATAGAGCCATTGATTTTATAAAAATCTTGCTGGGCTGGGGATGCTAGGTTATGCAAGATACTGCTTCAAAACAGCCTAGCTAGAAACATGTTTCCTCAATCATTTTCATTTCAAAGTGTTTAAAAGTCCCACAGAGCCCCCTTACTGGTCTTTAGTCCCACAAAAGTAAAAATGTCATTGAAGGCCTAGCCATCAACCTATGGTCCGCCACTGATCTCAAGTGCCTCAAACAGAACTTCATAAATGAAAAGAAATGTGACCCTTTTTCTGACTTGAATTTTAACCATGAGCAACAATCTGTTAACTTGTGACATTAATGTTTGCCTGAATTAACATTTCTTTTCTATATCACTATAAGCTCATTGTATTGACACACTACTGTTGGTGCTGACATTGCTTTTTCATGTACATTTTCCCTGCATTTTTACCCACACAGAAACTTAATTGTACAAGAACTGACCAGTATGAAACTTTTACAACAAGACTGAAATAAACAGTTAACAGTTACAATCATTTGAAAAAAAAAAAGTAATCTGTAATTTTAAAAGTTGTGTTAATTTCAAGTGTGTCTTGCTAATAAAAGCAAAATACAAGAACAGCATTAAATATATTTTTTAAATTATTTATAAAATATATTTTCACATTTTCCTTTATTGTGTTTGTGTAACAAATGCTACTGTAGCTTTAGTTGAACGCCAGTGTTTATTTTATTTATTTTATTTTATTTTTTTACTCTTGCAGCAAAACATTAAAGGGATTGTCACATAATAACACATAATAAAAAATTATCATAGTAAACCCCTTACAGAGTTTCACATAGCAAGATGTGTGATGGCCCCTTCTATCCTAGTCCCATAGAGAAGTAAAAACAACAACAACAACAACAACAACAACACCACCACCACCAACAACAACAACAACAATAACAACATATAGAAAAGCAAGGAAAAAAGGGCCAGGGCACAATGCTCCCTTGACTAAAGTCAAGAATGGGCACATTTCAAAGGCAATGAGTCATTTTTTTTCCCAAGGAAAAGTTTCACCAACTAACAAATTAAATTATATAACAGTTTTATTTAAACCCAAAGTGCTTTGTCCTATCTGATGAGGAAAGACATATGGAAATGAAATGAGCTCTTCAGAGAATTCCCATATATTCATGTACAACCAATGTTAGGAGAGCTGAGCTGTGCAGTGCAGAACATGGAGAATTCTTCTTCAGAACAATGGACTATTCTCTCTGGGTATAATGGGACCATTTGGCAGCTGAAGCAAACTGCACGCTGAAAAAGTCATTAACCAAAAGCAGTCGATTTTGAGTCTAAAAGGCAGTAAGTGTACTCAGATGGCACACCTGGCCCACCAAAAGGTATTTTCACCTTAAGCATTAAAAAAAGTTTGAGTGAGACAAAAAAGGGGAAGGGATTAGCATGCACACAGCTAACACTGACCTGCTTGTCCACTGTTTGCCTAAAGAAAAACAAACACAAGACAAGAATTCATGTTACTACAAACCCATGGCTTCTGCCTGAGCCTGGCACACACATTTCAGTCCAGCATACTCTTGGTGCCTAATAAAAGTATGCAGTTTGTCTTTCTAGAGACAAAGCAGTGTGCCCCTTCTTTTGGTCCCATGTAAACACACACACTCAGACCAGCACTTGCAGTTTAGGTGTGAGTGTCTGCGCACCAGTTATAGCACAATGTCCTTCAGGCGCTTGTTACTAGGGGATTCATTCTGCAGTATTGTCTGGATCTCATGCATGGCTATCTCACTGTCTTTGCCCTCTGGATGGCGCAGCAGACTTTGGTTTGCAATGCGCTCAACATCACAACGTTTTAATGTGTTGTAGCCAGTGGGTGGCTTGGACTGTGGACTCTTAACATGTACTGGTGATGTGATGGGGCTGATGGCCTCATGCCCATTTCCAGCCTCACGAATGCTGTTAGCTTTAGGGCTGCAGATGCCTGTGGTCATCTCATTTGTCCTCTTGCCTTTTGGCTCCTCATCTGGCCCATCCTTGCCAAAGGTAGCAAAAGTCCTTTTGGTGGTTCCACAGTCCTCATAATGTGGCACATCAAGGACAGAAGCTTCAATAGACAGGGCGATGATGTCAGGACTGTGCTCGGGTGACTTGACATGCGCTGGCACAGGTACACGTGGCATCCAGCAGCGGTCTGAGTGGCCTAGGATCCGACACTCGTCCTGGCAGTGGAAGCCTTCTGAGGGATCTGAATGGATGAGAAATAGAAAGTGAGTATTATTTTGTAAACTGACCACTTTTCGATCGACCTTCTTTGTGATTGTTAAATTAAATCCAGTGAAAAAGTAAGTGGAGGACAGCTTTAAAGTTCCTAGACACACTTTTTTTTTTTAGATATTTCATATATTTTATATCCCATATAAAAAAGCAAGTGTGCAAGAAGCAGAGCATGATCCCCTCCTTTTTTTTCAAAAATGATAATGATCCCAAACACTCTGATTTGCTGAGGAACCTGAAGTTAAAGGTGATGGACTGGCCAAGTATGTGTCCAGACATAAGCCCAATTGAGCACCTGTGGGGCATCCTCAAGTGGAAGGTGGAAGTGTGCAAGGTGTCTAACATCCACCTGCTCCGTGACGTCATCATGGAGGAGTGTAAGAGGATTCCAGTAGGAACCTATGCAGCTCTGGTGAATTCTACATACAAGAGATTAAGGCACTGGTAGATAATAATGGTGGTCGCACACAATATTGACACTATGGGCACAATTTGGACATATTTCCAGAAATGTGAGTGACTATGTACATATACAATGCACCTGGAAAGTATTCACAGCACTTCATTTTTTCCATATTTTATGTTACAGCCTTATTCCAAAATGGATTACATAAATTGTTTCTTTCAAAATTCTACACACAATACCTCATAATGACAAAGTAAAAAAAAAGCTGTACTGCAAATTTGAACACACCTGCTCCCTTTGCACACCTGAGACCCAGTAACACTAACGAGTCACATGACATTTTGGAGGGAAAATGACAAGCAGTGATTAATTTGGACATTTAGGGGTGTAGTCTCTTAGGGGTGTACTCACTTTTGTTGCCGGTGGTTTAGACATTAATGGCTGT
>JAOVVG010000051.1:676738-694000 GCA_028566375.1 Leptodoras nelsoni | reverse complement strand
TCTTAAGATCCAGTGGTGCAAAATGCAAATTCTTCCAATTTTTTAGCTGGTCTTAAGATTTCGATCAGGAGTGTATAGGTGTACTGTATTTGTAGAACAGACTGTGCTACAGATGTGCATATAATTTTGCAGCTGTGTGTGTAACTTTTTTGTGGTGATGAGTTTTAGCAAACTCAGTTGAGCTGCTCTGATGAGAGTTAATGGAATCAAGCAATATTTGAGTAGATGTTGTGGGCCATCTGTCAGCAGAGGTCTCCACCCATCTCCTATTATATGTGCCCACTAATAGAGCCATTGTGCAATCCAATCTCTGTTAAAATTATACAGCAAAGGTAGCAAAATATGAATCTACACCAAAACAAGAATAATAAGAGCATCACCTCTTTTTGAGAGGAAAAATATGTTGTCTTAATGATTTAATTTTAGCTATTATTATGATTTTTATTACTATTGTTTTTGCTATTAACAATTTTAGTCTCAAATCTGATTCCTTTACTGTATTAAAAACACACTCCAAACTCCAGTTATAATAAATGTAACATTTATTATCTAACTAGTAATGACAGCGTGACTTATGAAAGAAAGAAAACAATAACACAATAACAGGTTAATTTAAGTGAATACCCACACAAAACAAAGAGGATGGTTTATGGGAGCTGATATTAGCTAATTTGATGAAGAAATGTATGATAGTTAATTAATCTACACTTAAATTGTAGAAATGTATGTAGGGCATATAATCAAAACCAGCAACAAATTTTAAGCATGCAAACAAAATGAATTGCAGTATTCTATATTCTACTGAGATGAAATAAGACGATATGGCTGAAAAGCTGAAAGGCTGAAGATTCCTGCATCATGTTGTGCATGTTCCTGAGTGCTCTCTGAGCATTAGCAGAGAGGTAAATCACTGATACTCACACAGATGCCTTCGGCCTGCTGGCTTAGCGATTGACACTGGTTTGATCCTTTACCATCAAGAGCTATAGATAATGTGTCAATTTGACCAGCGAATTAACATTATACATAGTGAGCAAAACAGTGAAACAAATCAAAAAAGAAAATAACTCAATTATAATTAAAGAAATAATTATGGTTGACAGATTCATATTTCCTGATAAGACTACAAAGTTTACTCAGTGGTTAATTCATACTGTTAAAAACCTTTCCTAGTTAAGCTATTACGTAATGGATAAATAATACGTAATGGATAAATAAAGCCAGGTTTTAGTAAAGGAGAGGTAACTCATGCATCATTGAAGATGGGGTAAAGGTAAGTGGAGAGCTTTATTACATTACTCCACTGGATGCAAAAGCAACAAATATTTTGTGTCAAACATTTGCCTGTTTATCCCTAATAAGGATATCAAATGAGAAACATTTCACTTCATGAAAATAGTGAGCAGTGTGAGAAACTGTGGTTCTGCAACACTGCTAAAACCCTGCACTGAAGCAGAAACATGCCGTGTACTTGTATACAAGATGGCACACATCAGGCCTTGGTGGATTCAGAGTGCAATCAGACCTCCATCCACTGAAGCCTGATTCAGTGCGAGGCTTTGGGAAAGACATGTTTGGTGAAGGTGAGGTGTATGGCAAGATTCATGAGCATCCACTGGTGTCTATCACCACTCAATTACAGGGACAAAAGCATAGAAAGTAGTCAGTGGTTAGCACTCATCTCACCTATTCATTAATTCTGTGGATTCTGGGTGGCCAGGGTTTAAAGCCTTGTCGCAAAGAATGCATGGGCAGGGCTTTGCTACACACATAATGTTTCAACAACTCAGAATCCTCTGTCCACAAAGTGCATATGCTACTGTTTACTTGGTGAAATAATTCTTTATAGTCTTGACTAGCAGTGGCATTCACAACATCTGAGGGCTGTCCTGAGATCCTTGAGATGATAGGGAATATACTGAAAGAAGTATATAGTGATTCCACAGCATGAAAGATACCAACTGAAGTGTCACTCATTGGTATCTGGTACTTCAGCCATTTTTTGAGTTTGTAAAGTTTGTTTCCTGAGTCTTACATCGCTGCCACCAGGGTTCATAGGGTCTCTAAACCTACACCTTGTGGTGGCAAGGACAGAAATAAAAGAGCAGTAGCACAGAATTTGTACAACAGAAAAACACTGAGGCATTTTTTTACAAGAGATTCATAGTGATCAGCCTAATGAGACAGAGTGGGCAATGTAGTGGGAAGAGAAACCCTTCTATATCTATTGGTCTAATGTTAGTGCTGAGGTAGCAATATTTTTTAACAGAAAGTTAGGTGAAATCAACATACAAATAAGAGAGCTAGAACAGGGTATAGTTTTAATGGTGAAGGTAGACATAAAGAGAATAGAGTTCAAATGTTTATACTCCCAATAATGACTGTTAAAGGGTATAAGCTCTTTTACACTATACAGGATGCACTACAACAGAGTGGTAGCAAATCCTTAGTGGTAATGGAAGAGAAATGGAACTGCACTACAGAATTCAATTTAGATATGTAAATTATAACCCTTGAAGCTTTTTCTTCATCACAAATATTACGGTTTTTGAACTCCCTGTTAGAGGCAGCAATGCATGGACACAGGAGACTTTTTACACATTATATCACTATTCAAACAGAAGTAAAGTTTATAAAGCAGTCATGTTGCCTACTGTTCCTACTAAGTTGCCTACTAAGATCACTACCTAGTCACAATATATCTAATGATGTCTGTCACAAAAGAGAATAGACCATACTGGTAGTTTAATACAAAACTGCTTCAGGATGAGTGTTTTTGAGTTAAGAAAAATGAAAGGGTTTTTTAACAGTTTGATTTCTTGTTGGGAGTTGGGGAAAAACATTAGTATTTAATTAGAAATACACAGCATAATAAAGGACAATAAAGGTACAATCCAAGAACATGAGACAACCTTAATAACCTTAATAGAAACTAAAATGATTAGCTGGTTAGCAGGAATTATGCTGGCATGGGCAGTCTGCTGGAAGGACAGAAGAAGCATTGTTTAGTTAAGTTCCATCCTTCATAAACAAGCCAAAGGAGCCCTAAGGTCTTGTATGTCAGCATCAAGGATACAGACTCTCCTGGTGCCATTTTTTCAACTGCCATAAAAAGTAAAACACCAAAACAAGATGCTGCATCTCAGATGTTCAGATGGAACCATAACAACAGAGGCAGCTGAAATGAGGAAAGCAGCTACAGAATTATTCACAGACCTCTACAGTGATAAAGCCTATGACCCATCCTGCAAAAAGTAATTACTCAGAGAGCTGCCCAAACTGACCGAGAAGCAGAGCAGCATGCTGGATGCAGGTCTTGAAATGTAGGGAAGTATTCACAGCAGCTTACAATGAAATATGAACCAGGATTTGAGTGACTGCCCTACAAATTCTGCAAACACTTTTGGGGACTTTGAAGAGTGGAGTTGGTGAAGAATTTTCAGTGCTCTGTTAACAATAGAAAGCTACCAGTGAGCTGCACAAGAGAAATGTTGTCACTGCTCCCAAAAAAGGAGATTTAGGACAGATTTAAAACTGGAGCCCTGTAGCACTTTTATGTAGTGATTAAGCTGAATTTGTGTGAGTTATGACTTTTGACAGGGTATATATATTTCAGGCACTTGAAGCTTTTGGTGTAGGAATAGGATGAGACTCTGAGGTCTGTTTTATGCATAAGGTTGGAGGTGGTCTTAGCTTTGCAGTCAGAATGAAAAGAGATATCACAAGTGTGCCCATTATCTGTACAACTATATAGTCTTGTGATAGAGTCACTACTATGCAGGCTCAATATAGGGATTACAGGGATTGTCAGTGATGGGGTTGCAGGTAAAGCTAGTGTTGTGTGCAGATGGCATTACATTTTATCAAGAACAATCATAACACTTAAGCTCTGACAATCTAACTACTTGTGTGGGAGCTTCTTCAGCATGTATCAACTGGGACAATTGTGAGAGCTTTTTAGTTGGGCAGTGGCACAAACATTTTACCAGGCACTCTAATAGGTGGAAAAGCAGGACTGCATTAATTTGGAGTGTTTATAGCACACTTTCAAAAAAAGAACTAGGAGGGGGTAGTGGGGAAGGTGCAACATGCAAACATCACACTACAATGAACAGGTGTTTGTCATAGGATAAGTCTTCAGTGTGAAATAAGGCGCAAGCCATGCCACCCATGCCAGAACATCTCCATAAAGCAGCCAGTGCTGTTTGAAAGTTTTTGACTTGACAGGACAGGTCAATCAGGCCCTGATTGCCCCCCTACAGCATCAGACAGTTAACAAAGGCAGTCCAGTGCTTTCCAGTCAAGAAAATGTCCAAAATTCTTCTCTGGAATTCCCTGATCACTGTCTCCAGGGGTTTGGGAATGATGAGATGATGCCACAGTATGGAGGTTATAACATAACATGTTATCTCAGTGGACCTGGGTTCTGCCCCAGTTATCCTATAGGCGAGAGTACTGGTCTGACATGATGGCCTCCATACAAGGAATTCCAGAGAAGAATTTTGGACATTTTCTTGACTGGAAAGCACTGGACTGCCTTTGCTTTATGGAGATGTTCTGGCATGGGTGGCATGGCTTGCGCCTTATTTCAGCACACTGAAGACTTGTCCTATGACAAACACCTGTTCATTGTAGTGTGATGTTTGCATTTGAACACTGTGTGCTTATGAGCTGGTGAAATTCACTCTTGTGAAACACTTTTTCTTCATGGTAAAAAAATGGCCCTTTTTGACCTCCCTGATAGAGACAGCTATTGATGGGCAAAGGACATAAAACAGAAACACTAATGGAAGAGCAAAAAAGTTTCACAACAATTCCTGAACAATACATCTTCTATGCAAGAAGTGACCCTTTTGAACCTTGGACATGAAACTGCAAGTCAAATGCTCTCCCTAACTTCCACAAAACTTAGCTAAACTCCAATTGAAAGAGAGGAGCTGACACAAAGACCCAGAAAATTGTTCCAAAAGATTCTTTGTCATAAAGACAGGATATCAATGTTTTTCAGAATTCCAAGTGACACCCTATTACAGATCTCCACATGCATAATCAGACAAACATCTTGTTACGATGCCCTGTTCCTGAGCTATATTTCAGGAATTTGATGATGATTCTGCTTCCAAATCCATTGTGCCCACTAGCAATGGACACAAGAAGTGTCATTTCCCCCCAGACCACATGATCTGAAATATCTTTTAAAATAATTTCTAATGCTATAAACAATTCATAGCTTACCTAGGAAATGTGTAGAAGGTTTTAACAATATGAATTAACAAGTAAATAATCATTGTAATTCTCTTTTAAACTTCAAGAAATTTTAATCTGTCAACCATTCATTTCCATAATCTCTTATTCTGTTCTATTTTTTAAAATGTATCTAGTTTTATGACTTACATTTATTACTTATTAGGCAAACATCTTATTAGATAGAAGTATTCATGGATTTTAGACTTATTTTATTTTTGTTCTGTCATTTTGTATTAACTATGTTTAGGAAGCAATACAATACAAACAAAACAATACAAACTTAAAAATTCTGCAACTCGGACCAAACAAAAGATTACTTTCCCACCTGAAAGCACACAACTTTTTTGAGGGACGGCTTAGAATTTGCATTAAGAAAGAGAAGGAGAAGAAGATCAAGAGAAAAGAGTATGACCTCCAAGAAACTTAAGGTTTGAGCCTGGTTTATAAAATTTTAACTGCAGTTTTTGTATTTTGTTTTGTGTTCAATGTTAAGTTATTTTAAGTTATCAAGTTATTGTGTGATCATTTCATTGACTGCTCACCACATATAGTGTTAATTTGCTGTCAAACAGACACATTATCTTCAATGCTGAAAACTTTACCCTATCTGCATTTCACAAAGAATCCTGAAGTCAATTTTGTCTGGCCAGCATTTTTAATTTCTCAATTATTATATTTATTATAACTTGAGTAATTAGCATGGATGTCACCAGAGATTGATGAACAGGGGGGCTAAGCTTTGACTAGGGGAGGCTAGGAGTTTAAAAAATGACCCAAAAGCATCTGCATTATGAAACTGGCATAAAATTAAAAACAATACTTAGAGAAATTGAAATTTGCTCATAGAAGCAAATTTCTTTGAAGAGACATGCCATTCAAAGTGTGTATTAGGTACAGATCTTATATGACTTACCTACTATACATCCACTAACATGAGGTACAGATTAAGCAAAGACACGAGCAATGTTACTTGCAATAGCAGGTTTATGTTTAGAATGAGTATCTAATCTATCAAACTGACTATCTGGCTTAAACAATGCCCACTAGCTTTCTTTCTTCTGATCACTAACCTCCATCAAAATAGCTTCTTCAGTCCAATCATGGCCAGTCTCCTCCTTCTTTTTTCCCCTTCTTGACTTTAGTAAGTATTTTTATCAAAAATTATAAAAGAACAAGCCATCTATTCATGTCTGCCCTAAATACTGCAATGTTTCATATATTAACTGTTTAATTGGATTTTTCAGTAGGTTAACTTCATGTTCATTAAACATAAGGTTTCCTCGCTAGCATAATGCAATTACAACTAATGCATCAATGAGTTTTAATTTTGGTTAAGTAATGTTTGTAACATACATTCAAATGTATTTTCTTTATTTTGTGTGGAAATGACACTCGCCTTCAGACAGCCTTCACCCTCCACTCACACAGAGCCCTTCTCCCTCACACACAGCGCTGCAGAATGATAGGTGCTCAGGGTCAGAAATTGGGCAGTGGTGCCTTCCCCCAGGTCCTAGTGCCTCAAATTTCATTACTTCGTCATTATGGAGACAGAAAGCACAGCTGAATAAGAGAGAATAAATAAGAAAGACTATTGATTTAAACTAATAATACATGTTTATTTGGGAAACAGAAATTTAGGGGGGGGGCTAAAACAGATCTAGCAACCCCACTGACCCCCGTTGCATGAAGATGATCAACTACAGTGAATGTCTTGTTCAATGTGTGTAAAATGGGTCGCAAAGCAGATGTTAATTGGCAAAAAGGAGTGATTGAATTTGGGCATGCCAAAGGCCATAGTGTGAAGGAAGTAGCTGAATTTGCAAGTGCATTGAAACGTATGGTCATACGGGTCTACCAACAATAATCCTAGTCTCCTGGAAATTCTTGTCAGAAAGGTGGCCAAAACACAAAACTGACAGACAGGAACTACCAGCATGATTCATGGTTTGAGAATAAACCTGCTTCAGTTCCAAGCAAGAATTGCTTCTAGAAGTCAATGCAGGTCCTTCACAACCAATTTCTGAAAGAACACACTCTGTAAGAAACTGCATACAATGAACATCTGGAGCAGAGTGGTATCCAAGAGCCCTTTGCTCATTTCTGCTCACAAGGTTGCCCATTTACCATGGATAAAGAGACAAAAATTGGACTAATAATTGCATTATCTGCAATTGGACAAATCTGCATTATTTTATATGACAGTATGTGAATGATGCTAGGCATTGTGTTCATTGTAGACCTCAGGAAGCCTTCAATGAGGACAATGTGCAAGTGTGGTTCAAGCTAGAGGAGGCTCTGTGATGTTCTGAAGGTGTTTTAATTATGTAGAAGTGGTTTGGTTGAGGTGACAGTAAATTTGAAGCACAATGCCAACACTGAGCTGCTCCACAACCAGGGTTTGTCTTTTGCTCAACATGTTACCAAGGAATGTAGCATTCCTATCCTTGTACAATCCCAATCCCAATGAAGTTGAGACATTGTGTAAAACATAAATAAAAACAGAATACAATGATTTGCAAATCCTTTTCAACCCATATTCAGTTGAACACACTACAAAGACAAGATATTTAATGTTCAAACGGATAAACTTTATTGTTTTTTTTGCAAATATTCACTCATTTTGAATTTGATGCCTGCAACACGTTCCAAAACAGTTGGGACAGGGGCAACAAAAGATTAGGGGAATGCTCAAAAAAACACCTGTTTGGAACATTCCACAGGTTAACACTGCATTAAAAACCGACATCATTCTGTAAAGGATATTACCAAACAGGCTCAGGAACACTTCATAGAACCATTGTCAGTGAACACAGTTTGTCGCTCCATCAAGTTAAAATCAAGTTAAAACTCTATCATGCAAAGGGAAAGCCTTATATTGACAATGCCCAGAAATGCCACTGGCTTCTCTGGGCCCAAGCTCATCTAAGATAGACTGACTCAAAGTGGAAAAGTAGTCTGTTGTCTGACGAGTCCACATTTCAAATTGTTTTTGGAAATCATGGACTTTGTGTCCTCTGGGCCAAAGAGGAAAAGGACTGTCCAGATTGTTATCAGTGCAAAGTTCAAAAGCCAGCATCTCTGATGGTATGGAGTGTGTTAGTGCCCATGGCATGGGTAACTTGCACATCTGTGAAGGAACCATTAACGCTGAAAGGTACATACAGGTTTTGGGGCAACATATGCTGCCATCCAGGCAATGTCTTTTTCAGGGATGTCCCTGCTTATTTCAGCAAGACAATGCCAAGCCACATTCTGTACGTGTTAAAACAGAGTGGCTTCATAGTAAAAGAGTGCGGGTACTAGACTGGCCTGCCTGCAAGATCAGTCCTGTCTGATCAGCTGTCATTGAAATTATGTGGCGCATTATGACCCTGGACTGTTGAGCAACTGAAGTTGTACGTCAAGCAATAAAGTGAAAGAATTCCTCCTACAAAGCTTCAACAATTAGTGTCCTCAGTTCCCAAACGCTTACTGAGTGTTGATAAAAGGAAAGTTGATATAATACAGCGGTAAACACGCCCCTGTCCCAACTGTTCTGGAACATGCTGCAGGAATCAAATTCAAAATGAGTGAATATATGCAAAACAATAAAAATAAAAAACATTAAAGTTTAACCATTTGAACATTAAATATTTTGTCTTTGTAGTGTATTCAATTGAATATGGGTTGAAAAGGATTTGAAAATCATTGTATTCTGTTTAATTATGTTTTACACAACATCCCAAATTCATTGTAATTGGGGTTGTATTCCAAGAGACCAAATCTCATTCACAGGGCTGCAAATGAGATTGACATTGCATGGCATTCACATGTCTGGACTGGCCCACAGCATCCCCATATGTGAATCCACTTGAAAATCTGTGAAATTAACTGGATCAACAAGTCCACAAAATCTGTCCAAACTGCACAATTTTTTGATGCAAGTCTGGCTGAACACTGATGTCACCTACATCCAGAAACTTGTCCAGTCCATGCCAAATCAAATCACAACTGTTATTCATTCTTGCAGAGATATTACATGCTATAAGGTACATTTCACAGGTGACTAATTTTTTTGTCTGGTGAGCTTAGTTACACTACATTGTGCTGAACATAAGTGATATGGACCTGTCAGCAACAACAACATTCTAACAGTCTGTCTTGAAGAAAGCCCTTTTTTCACAATCTCCTTATATTGCAAAGAATCATCCACATATATTTGACAACACTTCCAGAGAGCAGGAATTATCTTAATAAAGGGCCTGGTAACATCTGGAAGACAGAAAGTGAACTGTGCACAGAGACAGAGTACAGTAGGGCCATCTGATGCAATGGCTGTTGGGAGAAGTGGTCTCAGCACTGCCCTGCCTTTTCAGGGAAGCTCTGGGGCATGGCCCAAGAGAAAGCCGGCAGCTTCTCCCACCTTACTCATCTCTGCAGCAGCAGAGGATTACCAGCAAGACAAAGCAATGTATTTGTTCTTTCTAACACCACAAACAACACTTGAACTTGCCTCCAAAAAAGTGCTGTACAGAAGCATTGTCAAAGTTGTGCAGAGATACTCTCTGGCTAGACTGAAAGAGTCATGCTGGTTGGAATTGTTGGTGCCAGACTCTTCCCCATGAGGATGCCTGAGGTCCCTATGTAAACTAAAGTTGACTATGTTTTTAAAAGATAACTCAGGTTGCCATAATTCTGATAGTTGTGGGCACAAGGGAGATTTTTTTGCTCTATAGATGCAGAAGTATTTGGGTTTATGTATTTTTTAAAGAGGGGAAAGACGTTTTTTATGATTGTTATGTTTTTATACATATCCATTCTATCAATTTTTGCCTTTGTGTTGTTCATAATAGTCTTTTTTGGTAATCCTTGGAGGAATCTAATGAGTAATAAGATTCTATCTCTTTCTCTATCTCTTTTCCACACTCACTGTAGTTGCTTCTATTAACACTATAATCTTTATGTACACTCAATGAGCATTTTTTACAAGCACCTGTAGTCACTCATGCAATTATGAGCCAATCATGTGACAACAGTGCAATAAAAAAATCATAGTCCAGCAGGTCAGGTAACATTAACCATCATAATGGGGTGGTGGGAATCTCAGTGATTGTTGCTGCATGGCAGCATGGTGTCTCAGAGGGTAGTTCTACCGCCTCACAATAAGACAATCCCAAGTTCAACTCCCAGGTAGGACCTCTCTATGGAGTTTGCATGATCTCCCTGTGTCTGTGTGGGTTTCCTCCCATAGTCCAAAACATGGATGGCAAATTGATGAGCGTGAAATACTAACCATTCAAGAACAGAAAACTGAGGTTGCAGTGGGCACAGTATCAACAAAACTGGACAGCTGAAGACTGGAAAAATTTAAAAATGGCCTGGTTTAATGATAGGGTATGGTCAGATTTCACTCTTACTCCTAATGAGCTGGGCTTATAAAACATTTATTAGATTAGACAATGGGGATGGTTGAAGGATGGTGCAATTGCCAGCATTAACATTATCAACTTGACAACATTGTTTGGGTATCACACAAGTTTCCACATGTATGTGTGTGTGTGTGTGTATATATGTGTGTGTGTGTGTGTGTGTGTGTGTGCACATGTGCATTTCAAAAACTTGGCAGTGTTTACTGAGAGATAGCAGTGGATTCATGAGATCTCTGCTCTATTACATTTTTATCACCTCTAGTCACTTGGTAGAAATGAGTAGGCTGTGTAATGTTAGTGAACAAAGTTGTTATTTTTATGTGTTTGCTCACATAGGTATTTCAATTGTAACCAAGTCCATCAAACAAACACATAAAAACATGCTTGGGACAGTTTTGGGAAGGTTGTGAAAAAGCTCTGTACGATAACTCTCATGCAACCTGCTATAAATATTTGTCCTCAGTCGCTGGCTGCTTTAAATATATATTATTTTATTATTATTATGTATCATATTTTTAACAAAATTTAGTTTTTTGATTCCCTGTGGACATCTACATTTAATTTTTTTTTTTTTTTCATTTAAAATAAGAGCACTGCAGAGTGCACATCTACATCTAGGACAGTGCAGACAATAACAGTCATAAATAAATGCTGAAATAAATACATTAGTGATCATTATTTAATTGCTGTATTTTATCAGATGCAAAAAACCCATCACGATACTGCATTATATACTCGGCCATCAGCCCTGCTTTCTAAATATCGGCAACGACCACTGAAAAACTGAACGGTCAACCACTACTTCTAATGGCTTCTTCCAGCATAATAACACACCATGTCACAAAGCAAAAGTTGCCTCAAACTTGTTTCATCAACATGACAATGAGCTCAATTTTGCAATGAGTTCAATGAAGTAATCATTACAACATGGACCAAAGTGGAATCCATGCCATGAAGAACTGAGATTTTCAGAGCATAGGGAGGCCCTACTCATAATAAGTATAGTGTTCCAAATAAAGTGTTCAGTAAAAGTAGCTGTCTAAAAAGTTGCTGTCCTGGAAAAACATCATCCACTCAATAGAATCTCCTCTGATGGATTACTTCTTACAGTAAACACAATGTAATTAAATACTATTGGATTTATTTCAATTAATACACATGAATCTGAATGTGCATGAGTTGTGTTTTGATGCTGTTTTTAACATTTGTGCTGTTAAAAGCTGGGAGCCCAGGGTGCACACAAGCTAATAACTGCTTGCAAAGTGTGAAATAATAATAGGTGAAATAATTAAGCAAGTAACCAATAGTCAGTGAGCCCACTAATTATTGTTCATTATTGAATAAGGAGGAAGATGCATGAGATGCCTGCCACCACAGCAACCCAGAGCCTGACAATTCCCTTCAGTCTCTGCAGAATTCTCAGAAAATGACTCACATTACAACACAAGCCTCACATTACAACACTAGCCATGAACTCAGAACTTCAAAGGGCTGAAGAAATATACAAATTGTAAATAATTCTACAGCTGATATGTTTTAGAGCAATGTTCTCTCTCGTTCCACTCTCATTAGCCAAGGCTTCCCCAGGTAAGTCAGTATGATAGCAATATGATACTGACAAGCAGTTATAGGGAAGGCAGAGCCAGATCTTTCTGGTCTGAGTACCTTCTCTACAAACATTTTTAATTCCACTCTCATTTTCCCAACCAAATGTCAGGTAAGTCCCATGGAACAGCTTAAGCCTATTGGCTCATCAGATAATCTGATAATTCTAGTCACAGAGGTCAAAGGCATGTTTAGCATGACAACACAAATTAACAGAACTCTGCCTTTTGTATTAAACTCCAGTCTTATTTACTGCAATGCCACTCTCTAACCTGGGATAAGGTGTGACAGCAAAGATGACCCCCTACAAACCCCTGCCAGCCAACTGGATGTCTTCATAAATGGGAGTCAAAAAGACATATCAACATTAATTCCCTGACAAATGAGCCATCTAAATAATGCATGACGGTCTGGGAGAAATGTAGATCTCCAACCTTCAGCCTGTGGCAGACTAATTACTGTCATTCAGGCCAGTCTAAAGCCAGTTTCTACCACAAATAATTTTATAATCATGTGTCAAAGGCTAGACTGGGCTCAGAGCAAGCTCCTGCTACATTAATGAAGCTACTTCAAATAGCAGGCCAGGGTATGATTTAATCTGCACATCTGAGGCCTTGATCTAGCATTAGTGTAAAAATGGCATGCTCAAAATGAACAGTCATTTTATCCTGCGCCCCTCCCAAGATGTCTCTCTTTTTTCTTTACTCACACACACTCGTACCTGGATCTGATAGGTGGCAGCTGGGAGGCACAGTCATATTGAGAACATCGTTCACAGCTGTGTCAGCGTAGTGACCCCTCTGTACGTCATGTTCACTGTCTGTCTGGTCGCTTTCTTCATGACCACTGTCCTTTAGACTGTTACCCTCCATGTCCTTAAATGTTGATGTACTAAAAGGAAGGAGACAAAGTTTTCAATTTCACTCACTGTTTTCACTCTGTACTACATTTTCAGGATTTAAAATCATCATTAACTGTGATAATCCTAAAAACTGCTTTGTATCAGAGGATTAATAATAATACAAATTGGTTAATGTTGGAGGAATTGAGTAGCCATGTAAGAAATAGTGGAAGTTTTAAGCTGCAGTGAACAAGCCTGATTTCCCCTAATTTGATGTGTCTCCTGTAACACACACACAGAGACACTCTAGACACTCCATTATTTTTTTGAATGAAATGGTTTTAATGAATTGGTTCTTTTTTGGCAGGAGAAAAACTACACAAAATGGGCTTTACAACAGTGCCACTGCTTCAGTTCAGGCTGAGCTTGACACTTAGTGTGTAACTACTAGTGCCTACTTAGCACCTAGTGCAAAGACTGTCTAACAGGACATCCTTAATGAAAACCCCTTCACTACCCACGGGTTCATTGACATGGGTTCTTTAGACACTGGTCAGCCTGGTGGACCTAGGAATGCCAGTCAAGTCTTTACAGGACAACGGTTCAAATGTTCCCTGTTGTTTCTTTCCACAAACGAAAATGGCCTTTGCTCTTATCTCAGTGGCTTTACAATGACCTCTCTGTCTGTGTGCACTGATTCTGCACCCTCTGACTCTCTAGCCCATGTAGGGTTAATTTAGTTTACTCTGATGATCTAAATTGTAGACTCATTTTGATAGTCTCTTACTGGCAAAATATATACATGCTTAGGACATTTGAAAGAATCATTTATCATACTGTGAAAAAAAAAGCATAAGTGTTACGTGTTAACAAATATAAACAAATATACTGTATGCACACTACTGATAAAGGTTTAAATATTTTATAATGTTACATGTTTTTAATCAGTTACATGTTTTTTTAATACTGTGTGACTTTACCTGTAAAAATCAATTGATTATCAAATATGAAAACAATCCTACCTTTTGATGATGTGTGCTCTGCTGTTTACATAGCTGGAGTCAATGGAATAATTCTCTGTCTGGAGAGAGAAGGAGGTGCATTTAAGTATATTGCAACTAATATGAAATTATTGTTAACTGCTTTTCAATAAAACTGTTATTTTAAACAAAGATCCTTGTGTACTGAATTAGATGTTAACAGATTTAGATGCTTTTAATTTGGCATATAAATCACGATTGAGCCAAAGCTTCTATTTAGGAAATGACCAGGGACAGATCTAGGTATGAGCAATATGAGCAGCCATCCAGCGCAGCATCCTGCTGGGGGCAGCACAGAGCACTAGCGCAAAAAAATTCTGAATGATGATATGTACATGATCGATTTCTATCATTCATGTGAACATCACATCAATGATATCATGTCACTGTGTGGGTCGGTTAAATTTGTCAAAGTGGGCTCCTTGATTCTAGTTGTTGAGCTAGGTAGGGTACTGCGTGGGAAGGCCTCAGAGTACGAGATGGGGAAGGGGACAGAGGCATTGACCTTAGGTATCCCCACTGGAAGCCTGGGGTAGGGGAAGCGCAGGAATCTATAACATAGCGCAAATCATTTTTGTATATTTATTGAGAATGTACAATCTTCAATAAAGATCCATAATTAGCAAACATGACAACAGTACATTCCATTTTTAATGAAGAAAAATAGCGAAAGAAAAAGAAAGAGGAAAAATAAATAAACAAATAAATAAATCCCCACCCCCTCTCTCTAAGCAACAATGTATACAGTTAAATTAAATAAAATTTAACAAATACATTTGACACAATTAAACATAAAATAAAGGAGCTGCAAAAAAGAACAGTAAAGATTGACACAAATCAGTCTCTCAAATCCAGTTGTGTTAGAATGTTTAAAAAGGGAGTCCATATCCGTGATTTTTTCAGGAGTGCAGTATGACAACAGTTCGTTAAGCCAATGATTTTGGTTTAGAGGTTCTATAGATTTCCAGTTTTTAAGTATGCACTTTTTTGCTGCAGTAGATGCCAGCAAAACAAAGTATTTCCCGCAAGGAAGCAATTTCAAGGATGCAACATCTCCAAAAATCCAGATCTTAGGATCAGAGTCCAAACGAAATCCACATACCTCTGAGGTTATTGTGATCACGTTATTTCAATAGGTCTGCAACTGTACACAACTCCAAAGCATATGAACAAGATCACCAACAGATGTTTTACACCTTTGGCACTGGGCAGATATACCATTGCTAAGTTTATTCAATCTATATGGAGTATAATATGTGCAATGGAAAATGTTAAATTGAATTTGTCTGTGTTTAGTAGATACCAGTACTGTCTGAGATGATTTCAGTAATTTGCTCCAGCTATCGACTTCATACATGCAGTTTAGGTCTAATTCCCATTTTGATTTTTTTGGACACTTCTCATTAGCTGGTTGTTAGGAACCGCGAGACCACGCCCACTTCCCTTCCTTGTTCCTCTAGTCCCTCCTTCTAATTCCGTTTCTCTCTTCCGTGTGGCTGTCCCTACTTCCGGTTCCGTTGTCTACTTTTAAATCTCTGTGTGCTAACTGGCTTCGTGAAGTATTGTTTGCCTTGCCGTCAATTCTGAGCGGTTTTTCCCTGTTCCTATTAGCTAGCGTTTTTTCTTCCAGCGTTGTTTTTCTTCCGTCGTGTGCGTGAGTCTCTTTCCCCGTGACTGTGTTTCCAGAGTGTGTGGTGAGTGTTTCTCTCTTTGCGTTTGTGTGAGCGTGTGTGTGATCCCCGCGTGCTTGTGTTTGCTTGTCTTTCTGTATTTTAGTTTTTTTAGTTTTTGCTCCTTGTCTGTTCGTTTGTTAGTCTAGGTTTCTTTCTTTGTAGGAGCTTCCACTTATTGTTTGCAGTGCGTGAGTTCGGTCGACCGTGTGTGCGTTGGTTCGCAGCACCAGCGCCACCGCCGGCGCGCGCTGGTTTATGTCTTTCCCCTTTATACCTGTAAATAGTTTACTAACCACACTCTTACCTGTTACTAGTCACCATTCCGGACTAACCCGCGGTGTCCCGGCCCTCTCTCTCCCTCTCTCTTTCGCTGTTCCTCTCTCTCTCTCTCTTTTCACACTCGCTCACCCGGGCTCGCTTATCCAGTTCGCACGTGCTCACCTCCCCGCTTTACTCCCTGCGGAGCCCTTCCACTCCGTCCTCTCGCCTTCCTTCACTGTCCGATTCCTTCCTCTCCCTCGGACAGCTTTACTCCTGTTCCTATCTCTTCCCTTCCGCTCAATCCCAGTGTTTAGTTGCTTTTGGCTGGTCTCTCCCCCGTGCTTTGTCTCCCGGCAGATTCCTCCCGACGCCCGCTTCCCCTGTCGTCGTCCGGCCTCCCGTCTCGGTTCCTGGGACCTCTCAGCACAGTTCACTCTCACCAGTCCTCATACTACTCTCTATCAAAGACCGCCTACTTTGTATCTTGCCTCCCTTCATTAAACTAACCTTTTGTACCTGCATCTACGTCTCCTCTTCACTGCAGTATACCCGCATTCATAACACTGGTAAGTTATCAATAACAGTTTTATAAATATAAGAAATAAGGCCTATTGTGGAAATACGTTTGGGATCCGACAGACACGTTTCAAATAAGGTTTCCTCTGGTTTATTTGGGAATATCCCTAATGTTTGGCTCCTCACCCAATGTCTGATCTGTAGATATTTAAAAAGGGTATGTAGGCCATAAAACTCAGACAGTTCACCAAAACTGGCAAACCGATTATTGGTATAGAGGTCACCAATCAATCTGATGCCTTTTAACATAGCGCAAATCTGTACAATTGTACAACTAGTACAATCAGTGACACTATGAAATGCTACCAAATACTTGTTGCACTTCTTTCTGGCTTGTGTCAAACCATTAAGAATACAACCAAAGATAAAACCAGTCTCATCAAGAAAAGATCTAAAAGTCTAAGATATCAGGAGCCATGCCAAAGAGGAGGGTTCATCCAGGATCACAGTTGAGGCATTATAGTGTTGCAGTCAAGTCACTTTGTATAGGTCTTTGTTCCTTTAGAAAATGGTATAACAACTTGTTACATGGGGCGACACGGTGGCTCGGTGGGTAGCACCGTCGCCTCACAGCAAGAAGGTCCCGGGTTTGATCCCTGGGTGGGGCGGTC
>JAOVVG010000051.1:649589-659627 GCA_028566375.1 Leptodoras nelsoni | reverse complement strand
GGAGGCCCTACACCGTACTAATAAATTATTGTGGTCTAAAATGACAGGTGTTTCAGTTTCATTGTCTAACCCCTGTATATGCAACAACCCTACAGTAGCTAGAACAGATCATTAAATGCATGGCCCTCAGGTGCTTCACTAACACTGCAAACTTATTCTCCTTTTGACCAAAGACGCCTTAAAATCCCATGCTGGACTGATTTAGACATGACTTAGAATGACTCTCACCTCTGGCAGTGGCATGCCGTTGATAATGAGGTCAGGCTGTTGTGGGCCCTGTCCGGTGAAGTTGTGGTGGTAGCCATGGTTCGGTGCAGCATTTCTTGAGGTCTGAGTTTCCACATTGAGGAAGGTGCTCTCCGAACGTCTGCAGCCCAGTGGCAGTGTCTGCTGGTGGTAGTCAAAGTAGTTGAGCGAGGATGTGAGAGATGAGCAGCTCACCACATTCATCTTGTCTGTCTCCTCCACATCACGTGGCACCAGGCGGATATCATTCTTGCTCAATTTCTTTTTCTTGCTTGACTTCTTCTGGTTACCATATGAGTACTCCGCCACTCTGCGCAGGTAAAAAAAACTGAACAGACTCAATAAAGCAGTGCTCTTTCTTTCTAGCTAAATGAAGGGCTTTTCATGATAATAATGTAATCACAAAATAAAGCATATGATTGCAATGCTAGAATGTGCAGCCATATTTTTGGGCCCAAGTGTGAAAGAGTGGCATAAAGAAGGGGATGTTATGATGAATACATTATCAACAGTTATAGTTATGGCAGGCATACTGCTGCAAAATCAAAACAAATCACCTCTTTTCTTTCCCTTTAAAATGTGTGCAGTGAATATCAATTACATTTTCTTAACGAGCTATGATTAGATTTCACTTATAGACTCCATAGTGATACTGCCATCTTATCAATTTAATTGAGTGTGGTATTCAATTGGGTTTGTTACGCCTGTTTCACACATGTACTGCAACCAGTTTCCTAGTACAAAGTCTGTGTAATGTCCAACTAAGAACAGCGAGTGAGTGGGGTTGTTGAACTGTGAGTGAGAACAGCGACCAAATGGGCATGGTGATGATGTTGGTATCGTGACCTGTGTGAAACCGTAAAAAAACAAACAACTGAAAGTTCCGGAGAAGGTTCATTTACATTACCAATAAAAATGTCTAACTACAGAGACGATAAGAATAGGAACCTTCATATATACAGAGATGTTAAGAATAGGAACCTTCATATATGGCTGTTTATCACCAAACATCACAGCAATTTCCACAGCATATTTTTGCATAATGTTCTGCATCCTGTATGCTCTATCTAAGTCCAACTCTTCACCTAAACAACATGGACAATTCCCTTTTCTGTGCTACATGTGTGAAAGAGTAACTGTGAACACATCTCTGTCCTGAGTTTGTATGAGAAAAAGGCTTTATTTATTTGATTTATTCTAATCACAGGACATGTGTAATGCTTCCAATTTCCTGATTTACATTTATAGTTTACATTTAGTTGAGTTATTGGCACTTATTTGTTATGGATAAAAACCTGGTCAACTGCATTCAACCAGTAGTTTTGGCCTTTTTGTGTTGATGTGTCATAAAGTCCATTAACTGGGTTTTAAGGCTTCGCTTAAGGTCAGAAAAATGACATGTATTTGTTTTTTGCATCTGCAAAACCAACCAGTCAAGTTACCTCTGGACACCAATGGAGCTATCATTCCTGATTTGTTTGCAATCCAATGCATTCAGTTTTACTTATCACAAACATGCAGCACAATGCAAACATGCTAGACCACAGCAGCACACAGTGACAAATAACACTAAATGCCATCATGAAACTAAGCAACAATATTCAATTGTGTCTTCTAAAATTAAAATGTAAAAGGCACATTTCTCTATGGTTGCTTCTAATTCAAGCACAATCGCACTATGTACAGTAAAGGAACATGCTTTGTCTGCATTTCTCCCAACTGATTTCTGGGAGCTGACTTCTACTTTCCCAAGAGGATCCTTATTCCCACGAAATACTATTACTCTCATAAATGTTCAGATTTCTTTTGTTTCGCAATGCAAAAATGTAACGATGTGCATCGTGGAAATATCATGTTTATAATGCCATCTAATGTATGTAACAGCTTCAAAACAAAAGCAAATGTGATGCAAGCTTTGAAAGAGGCAGACAATATAGCGATAACCACAGACAAGTAGACCACAAGGGCTACCCAGAGCTATGTCACTTTAACAGTACACGTGATCACTGTAGAGAGGGAAATGGCGAGCTTCATATTCTAAACTCGCCCTATTTTTGAGTCACACACCGTGCTAAACCTAGCTGAGGAAGTTGGCTGTTCGGACTGGGAGCTTGAAAAAGCAACATTTCTGTCATTATGAACAACGCTTGAAATATGGAGGTAGCGGTGAACGAGGCTAGACTAGCAGCACACACTTTAAATCTTGCTTCCCAAGAAAAACTAAACTGCGTCAGTTGGTTGTTGGGTCGAGTGAGGCGCATAGCCGCCTTAAACGGAGACTATTACAGTTCCCCCCACATAAACTCATCATCATTCTTTTCATTTGAAGGAGAATAAAAATTCTTTGTTAAAGTTTTTACTAAAACAACTACATATTATTTTAAATAGTTATTCTTCAAAAATCAAAAAGGAATGTTTTCACTCAGTTATTTAAGATATGGAAAAGCTGCAAAAACTGTATGCAAGAAAATGTGCATTGTTTTACACTTCAGAAATAAAAAATGATTTGTTTAAAATATCATGAGAAAATCGAATCGTGAACTCTGTATCATGAATTTGAAATATTAATGCTACTTAAAAGAAAGAAAGAAAGAAAGAAAGTTTTTTTGCTTTATTTTTGCAAACAGTTTTGTGTTGAACACCAAAATGATCTGAAAGTTTATATTCTTAATATTTAGGTTTTTCTTGATACTGTAACTGTTTAGTATCTCCGTTGTCACATTTTTGCAATAAAAACCAAATGTGTTTTTAAATGTAACTTTAAATGGAGGCAATCCCACATGTCTTGGATGAGCCGGTAAATATGACTGTTTTAGCATAGCACGGGAAAAACACATGAAGAACATTCACTATCTTCAATCAGTTTTCTCCAGAGAGAAAAAATAAATGTGAACCACAGCAATGCACTCATGGTGCATTCCATGATGGGAAATGTCAACAAAAATTATGTTCAGTACAAAATTTTGATGCAGTACAAATGCAACTTACTAAATAAAATACTGCATTTTAATGTGGTGATGGGAAATACCCTTACAAAAGACATAATATTTTGGACTAAACAACAATTTGGACAATCTTTCTGTATATGAAACTAGCATATTACTACGATGACAGGCATCATTTATAGGTTGGAATATTATTTAGCACTTGTAATCCTATTTATTATAGTATGTTTAAAAGATTTACTATAGCCTATAGAATTATTTTAATTATATCAATGATTATTAAATAGAGTGATTGTACAAAAGCTATGTATCCCTGTTCTGCATGTTTTATTTGATATGGACCATTTGGATGTGCAATACTACTTGGCCGCATTCCGGGAAGGCCTTGTAACATGCAAACAAAACCACAGAAACTGTCAAGCCACTGTCAAGTTAAACTAAATTTTAGCCACTGTCGAGTTAAACTAAACTTCAAACAGACATTACATTCAACATGAAAATATCTCACATGCACATTTCACCATGAGAGTCACTCAACAACAACAGGCATGATGCTGTGTTAGTAAAGGAAAGTAAAAGGAGCTATTTCAAAAATAGCTAAGATACCTGCAGTTGTAGGTGTGAATTTCTTTGTTATCCCTTTTGCACTTCACGGCTACAAAGATCATTGTGACAAACAAAATAGCAGCAATGGAACCCAGAGCGATGATGAAGATGAGGGATAGGTTTACTGATCCAAGCTGCTCCTGCGTGTTAAGGTCCGGAGAGAGGTAGACAATAATGTATGCAGAAGCAGATAAAGATGTCTGGCCATGGTCACTGGCCACAACCGTGATCTGATAGGAGGGCTTGGTATTTTCTCCAAACATTTTTGTAGTCCGTACCTCACCATTAATCTGGTCAATTTCAAAGAACGCCATGTCTCCCTCTGAGATGGAGTATGTCAGTCTTCCATTTTCTCCTTCATCATAGTCATCAGCCTTGATTTGAGTAACCAAATAACCAACTCCAGCATTTTTGGGGATAGAAACCTCCGCTGTGCCATTAACAAGTGGCGGAGTCGTAATCACAGGCGTGTTGTCATTTACATCCAGAACAACAATGCGTACAGTAGCATTGCTTATTAATGAAGGATCTCCCCCATCTTTGGCAGAGACCTTAAATTCAAATGTCCGTGTGTCTTCATGATTAAAAGCCCTGACCCCATAAATTTCACCATTTGAGTTTACAGTAACATATGACTCCACTGACATTCCTCGAACTTCTGATTTGATGATTTCATAAGATACTGTGCCATTCATTCCCAGGTCAGGATCTCTAGCAGACACCGCAAGCAGAAACGCACCTGGGACATTGTTTTCCAACACCATTGCTTGGTAATGTGGCTTTGTGAAATAAGGAGGGTTGTCATTTTCATCTGTTACTTTAACTGCAAAAGATTTTGAACTTCTCAGTGGGGGATAACCACTATCCTCAGCCAAGATAGTAAGATTGTACAAGTCCCTCTGCTCCCTGTCTAGTCGGCCATCAACCAGTAAGGTGGAGAAGCTCTCAAACTCATTGAGTCTGAAAGGCACATTGCCCTGCAGTCTGCACTGCACTTTCCCATTTCCACCTGAATCATTGTCTGAAACTCTCACCAGCGCGATGACATATCCAAGAGGTGCATTTTCACTGACCTCTACCATCTCACTGTTTTCAGACAAAAGCTTAATTTCTGGTGCATTGTCATTAACATCTATTACATTGACAATCACTTTGCAGTGAGCTGGAATGGAATTTGGACCCAGATCTTTGGCTTGAACATCTATTTCATGCACACGGAGTTCTTCATGGTCTAAAATTGCATTAACACTTATGACACCAGTTTTGGGATCAATTTTGAACATCTGTTTAGTTAGATTGGATACAAAATTAATAAATGAGTATACAACCTCGCCATTTGTTCCTTCATCCGGATCAGTGGCATTCAAGTCTATTACTACTGTGTTTATAGGAGAATTCTCCATCACATTAACAGTGTAAAGGGGCTCATCAAACACAGGGTTATTATCATTGGAGTCAATTACTTTGATGTTAAGTTGTACACTCCCACTTTTTGGTGGTTCTCCTCCATCTTCAGCCATGATTTCAAACTTATAATGAGACTGAGTCTCCCGGTCTAGAGTCTTTTCTACTATGAGCTCTGCTATTTTAGATCCGTCTCCCCTGGTCTTGATCTCCAGGCCGAAAATGTCGTTGGGTGTGATCGTGTATGTCTGAACGCCGTTGCTTCCCGAGTCTGGATCGCTTGCCCCCTCTAGGGGAAACCGCGTGCCTGGAGCGGCGTTTTCCGAGATCTCGATGTCGATATGACTGGTAGGGAATCGGGGCGCGTTATCGTTCACGTCCAGGATCTCGACTTTAATCACGCATATCTCCATCGAGCTGGACATTACCTCCAGAGAAATTATGCACTTTGGCATCTGTCTGCAAACAGCATCCCGATCGATTTTCTGCTTAGTGAGGAGCAGTCCTGCCGGGCTTAGGTTTACCCATCGTGGATCGGAAATGGAGATTACTCGCAAAAAAGGCTGCCGATTCCCGAGGGCGAATCCAGCCACTTTCGCGTCCGCCGTGACATTGGCGATTTTCGTTCCCGCGCGCAATTCTTCCTCTACTGCGTATTTCAGATTGAAAACGGCCCCTGCGCCGCTCCAGCACGCCAGAAAGCACAGAATCACTTGCACAACATCCATGTCCTTCGGGGGATGAAAACCTGTTGACGTCCTCCTCCTCTCACTTATTATTCGACTAGGCTACAGCCAAGAACGGCAGGACGGACATCCCAGCGGGTTTCTATTTAAATATGTATAAGTGTATATAAATAGATCTAGGAAAACGAGTCGGATACACGGCCTTAATAAAGTCTGATTTCATCAGAATTTCTGAAACTGAGAGACAACGTTCAATCACTCCATCGCTCTTTTCTTGCTGGCCATTTTTTACGTCATCGAAAAAAGATTTTTGAGCATTACAAGAAATGCGAATAGACTGTAAACGAGAACAAGATTGCATAAAACAAAAGCCACACAAATACAATGACTGCATTCGCGCACGTCAAATACAAAACCGAATCACAGAACGCTACCTTGAGCCGACCATTTTGTGACAATGCGGAAAAATAGTAGTCACGGATAGACAGGTCTACAAATCAGGCTGAATGATAGGCTTCCTAAATTATTTTAAACGGTCTAACGCATCACCTCGTGTCTTTCCTGGAGCATAGATGTTTATTTGAAATGAACTGCCTTTCCGACCATCTGTTATGTCCAGAAAACCCAGCATGTTAAAATGAACATGCCTCTTCACTTCAGTCCGTGATTGGCCTATATCTCGAAGCCCAAATCCACTGAACCGGTGAAAAATCCTAATCAACAGGGTGAAAAAATAGGTCGATGAAAATCGGTCGAAACAGCGATGATAATGCTGGTACTGACGATTATCATGCACAACTCAGTAATAACTGTCCAAGACCAATTCACGGTACTCGAGTATTCCCAAACGAGCCAGCTCTGGGCGCTTCAGCTTAAAGCGACTGGCAGATGTCTCGCAGCAATTTTCAGCAGAAAATATGCCATATTAGCTTTTAGTCCAGTCGCGGGCGAAATCCGTGTTTAACGCAATGACAAAGCGGTAAATTCATTGTTTACTTGGCCTATGTGGTAGATCATATAGCTACTTTTAAAAACAAAAAAAAATCCTGTATGTGAACGAGGCTGGTGAGCTCTGAACGAGAGGGCAGCCGCAGCTCACCACAGTGTTCACTAGTGCACAGAGCCTTGCCCGGCGCACACCGCTCTCAGGACTCACAAGCCCCTCACCCAATCAGAGCCCACACAGACGAGTGGGCGTGGCCAAACATCGCATGAAACCGGGCCAACAAGATCCTTCTCCAGCCAGGCGAATTGTTGTTGTGCATTGATATTTGTACATTTTAGGATTCTGGAAACTGTCTAACAGACACATACTGTACATGCAAGCGCGCTGGGCAAAACGCAGGCAGCAAGTTGGGCCAGGTGTTGCTTTGTTGAGCAGGAAAAAAAACGTACCTTATAGATATAAAATACAAAAGTATAAAATTATAGAACGTCACATATGAACATGGTTGATAAGGTTTCAAAAGAAAATGTGGTTCTTTCCTAGCGACGCATTTTTGCGATGCTGATTTGGTGCGACCGTACAAACACGTGACCTCCATACGACTGCTGGGAATGAACTATCTATCATGTATTCCGTGATGCTGGTGATAAGACGTTTGATTTTTTTATTAATTGTACCTTAATCTAAACGTTGTCTTTGTATTATATTGCTACGTCTATTGCTATTCTGATGTTGGCGTTGTGTTTGCAACATCAGGCTTACATGCAGTCAGGTAACGAATGAAGGAAAGAAATATTTGGCTGCACGGTAATCTGTTTCACACATAATTGGATCATGCGTTTGTGCGTATGCCTGCTAGATCAAGTATATTCGTAAGATCTAAAAATTTTTAAGCGGTTGTTAGTGTCAGACCTCGTTGGATTTACTGTCGTCACAGTTTATCTCCCTGCTTCTCACACACTGAAGCAGAACGTTAAATATGGCAACAACAAAAAATAGACCGTTTGGAAGGTGAAAAGTGCCTTTAGAGTCACAAGGGTGACACCTAGCGACCTTTCACTCTGTCTTTAGCGTGAATAAAGTACGCTTAGCAGTCATTTATTCCATCTGGTTATTAAACAATGCCGGGTTTTGTAAAATATAGGCTTTGTATCTTCGTTCTGCCGTTTAAAATAAAATGTATGTTTGCATACCATTTGACACTTAGTATGCTAGCAGGCAATACTCTTGTGGGTAAGGTTTAGCTCCAATACTTCTTATTAAATTTAGATTAGGATTAAAAGTAAAAAAAAACTAAAATAATAAAATAAAATAAAAAAATCATTTTCTGTTGTTTTCAAATGATATCTATTCTAAAACTAAGAGCGTACCATTATTGGTTAACTTGCCGTGATAGAGGATAGAGAAATAACCGAAAACTATCTCCAACAAATTCCATGCCTCCAACCAAATCCGAAAAATTGACTGCTCCAGAGTAAGATGAAACTCAAGTACAAACTGTGTTTATTTATTGTGTTTATTAAAATTATTAACTTCCTGCTTTCACACTGATCAGATGCTTATTTGCTTAGCTCTGCACTTTTATTTATCTCCTATAGTTTTATGTGCTTTTATAGTGCTTATATAGTTTTATACGTTTATATGTGCTTTCAAAGTTTTATGCTTTTTTTTTTATTTTTAAGATCAGTATTCTTTTTATTATTTTTAGGATCAGTGCTATAGATCTTAGTTCATTAGAATCTGTTGGAGACTTGTGACTGATCCATAATGACACCTGCTGCTATGTCATCCACTTGTTCTGAGTGCTGTAAACTGTCGCAGAGAGTCGCAGAACTTCAGGAAAGAATTAATACTTTACACTATAAGGGAGGATATGGAATATCTGTACTTGATTCTTGCCACACAAACTATTGCCGATCAAATGGTTCCAGTGACTGGCAAAGAAAGAGACGTTTCACTACACTGTCACTGGGATGTAAGATTGCAGGCAGGCTGAGAGGTATTGGCGAAGGTCAAAATTGGAAGTACACTTTCATATTTATAAAACAACATTGAAGAATTACAACAGTGAAATGAAATCAGCACGTAAAAATTATTTTTTTTACCTTAATTGATGCATCTAATAATATCTCGGCAGCTCTGTTCAGAAATATAGACCAGCTAGTAAACCCTACCTTCAGTGTCTTTCCTGAAATTCTCTCAGCTAAAAAATGTGATGACTTTGCAAAGATTTTTAGGGATAAGATATAATAAGATATAAGGCAGAATATAGTAACGAGCAGTACTGGCCTGTGAACCTCAATATTAGTTAATCAACCTAACTGCAATATGTCTTGTTTCCAAGAAGTTGACATGGTAACACTTTCTGATGTGATTCATCACTAAAATCCTCTACATGTGAACTTGACCCTTTACCAACATACTTCTTTAAGCAGGTTCTGAGTTCTTTATGTAACAACGCTCTAAGCATTGTAAATCAGTCTCTGCAATTGTCAGAATTCCCTAGTATTCTTAAAACTGAAGTGGTTAAACCATTATTAAAGAACAGAAAACCCCACAGTTCTTAATAATTATTGACCCATATCTAACCTTCCTTTTCTCAGTAAAATAATTGAAAAGGTTGTGTCAATCCAACTGAATGATTATCTTAACGCTAATCAAATAAATGACCCATTTCAGTCTGGTATCCGAGTCCTCCACAGCACTGAAACAGCACTAGTTAAGGTCTAAGCATTGTAAATCAGTTTCTGTAATTGGCAGAATTCCCTAGTATTCTTAAAACTGCAGTGGTTAAACCAATATTAAAGAACAGAAAACCCCACAATTCTTAAGAATTATTGACCCATATCTAACCTTCCTTTTCTCAGTAAAGTAATTGAAAAGGTTGTGTCAATCCAACTGAATGATTATCTTAACGCTAATCAAATAAATGACCCGTTTCAGTCTGATTTCCGAGTCCTCCAGAGCACTGAAACAGCACTAGTTAAGGTCATAAACAATCTGAGATTGAATAAAGATGCAGGCAAACTCTCAGTCCTTTTTCTGCTGGATTTAAGTGCTACATTTGACACAGTTGATCATGTAATCCCCTTCTTGATCTCCTCCAGAACTGGGTAGGCCTTAGTGGATTAGTCTTAGACTGGTTTAGATCTTATTTAGAAGGGCGTGATTATTATGTTGCAATAGGTACTTCCTCCTCCACACA
>JAOVVG010000051.1:484166-497706 GCA_028566375.1 Leptodoras nelsoni | reverse complement strand
AATCCCTCTGACCACTGTGCAGGACTTGTATATGTCATTCCCAAGACGAATTGACGCTGTATTGGCCGCAAAAGGAGACCCTACACCATACGAATAAAATATTGTGGTCCAAAATGACAGGTGTTTCAGTTTCATTGTCTAACCCCTGTAGGTAGAAACTCTTCTCAATCCCACACAACAAAAAGAATATACACCTTTATATACAGCTCTATTGTGGTTTGCTTCTTCTTGAAAAGACCATAAATATGTGCATGAAGTTCCAATCAAAGTATCATAGTCTGTGTCGTGCTTCCCAAGTAAGACATTTTCCATAAGCCTTTGACCGTCCTGACTCACAGCTAACTAGAGCTGGAGGAGCTGCTCTGTTCTGTGTTCACCTGGATGAAGTCATTCAGGCCATCAAAGCCCTGGCAGAAAAGAAACTCCATATACCAACTCCAGGATCTTCCAACCTCAAGGGAAAAAAATATGCAAGTTATTTACGTTTATACACACACATCCCACACACATACCCACACACCCCATTCCGACATGCAGGTGCTTCAAATAGGATTTAACATTAAAAACATTTCAACTTAAAATGGAAATGACAGTACCTTTATAGAGGACAAGTCCACACGCATCCTCTCTGGCCAGCACTTGAAGAAAAAAAAAAAAAACATGGCATGAATATTCATTAATCTACACTCATTTAAATCTCATTAGAACAATCCACTTGGTGTAGTTTTTTTTTTTTCAGAACAAAAAAGGAACTTATTGTATATTATTATTTTATATAACAAAAAATTTAAGCTCTTTTTAGTTGCTGTGAATAATAAACTCAAAGCCCTTATTAACACATTTTACTTGACCAGAGGTGGAAACTCCTCATAATGTACACCATGTACACTATATGGACAAAACTATGTGGAAACCTGGCCCTCACAACCACTTTCTGAACCCATTCCAGTCCCCTTTTACTGTATATAATAAATAATCTCCATTCTTCTAAGAAGCTTTCCTTGAGATTTTGGAGCACAGCTGTGGGGATTTGCTCATTCAGCCACAGGAGCATTACTGAGGTCAGGCACAAAGGTCAGTGATGAGGCTAAAGGTGTTCAATGTGGCTGAGGTCAGGACTCATCTCCTGAAGACCACATCATCTTAACGTACAAAGATATCCTATACAACTCTGTGGAAGGGCATATAATGTACTTCATTACTATACTTCAGCATTATGCTCAGAATTATTGAATACTTAAGGATGAGCATGCCTGGCTCTACCTCGGTAAACTGTTTTGATATGCTGGAGTAAGCAAAAAATTGATATAAAATAAGTTGTCTCCTTTGCGTCTCAGAAAGGCTCGAACTCCACCTAACCTAAAGAATGCTGAGGTACGATTTGCAAATTAGCCATCATTAACAGGCTATTTTTACCAATTAAGCCTGGTATCGACAAGTGAAATTCTTCTAATGCAAAGAACACTGTAATATAGCAACTCTTTTTACTTTCAGTTGAGGACAATTTTTGGCTGGATACTTCCACATTTAATTACATATGATTTTGACATATACTGTATATATAGTCTCACGCAAGTATAAACTCTTAGTATTTTGTTCATCCCTGGTTCTGTCTACCTGTTGTCCACACACCTGCTGAGTCACATCATACGGCTCGTTATCAGAGTAAGGGACAGTCATAGGGCCCGTCCCAACGACAGTGGTGAAAACTGCATTTTCATAAAGCCTGAAAGGTCTTGCCGTTCGTACAGACGACAATGCTGTTTTTGGGGCTTTTTTCAGAGTGGAAAGGTATGAAACCGTATCAGTTATGTCACCGTGTGGACAGGTGGAAAAAACCTTTTCACTGCAAATTATATCCACTTTTATATAAGTTGTAGAATTGATGATCACTTCCTGAGCCTCAGAACATAATATAAAACACACACGGAACAGTTAAATCCTGCACCATTAAATAAACACTCAATCTGCAGTAAAGTCTTCCTTCCTGTCTTTAGATTTCATACATTTATCTAAAATCTAAAAAACACAAATACAGTTTAAAACACTATTAGCTCTTTTTAATAACCAAATGTCAATATCACACACTCACCTTCTGGTGAAACTCAATGGCATACTTGAAGAAAGCTGGGTGGCGAACAAGATCAAAGCAGCTCCAGTAATTGGGTACCTTGCTCTGGATAAGCAGATGCTCATCAATCTCATTGGCTGTGCCAGGCAAGAATGATTTGGAGTTCCACAAGCAGCTCACCATGGCCACAAGCTGCTTATTGAAGTCCTGATATGTTTTTCTGCTTATGTGAAATGTTTGCTGCAATTCAAAGAGAATAAACACATTTCTTTTCAGCAGGCACTGGGACCTCAGGACAGGCTATTCGTGCTCGAAAACCCTCCAATATAGCCATATTCATGGCAGGTTTTGAATAAATCTTTAACTAACTGAATGATCATTTTACATTTTGCTTTAACTCGTGTTGTTAATCTTATATTAAAACTAGTTGGATGATCCAAAACATTTAAATGCGAATAATTTGCAAAAATAGAAGAAGTTGGGAATGGGGAACACACTTTCACAGTACTGTAGAAGTTTTAGGTAAGAAAGTTCATCAGTAGGGAGACAAATTAATACCGAGTACATTCATTTACCTTATATTTATTAAGAGTTCAGTTAAGTATTAGCTGATTCTATGTGGTTTCTGGTAGGTAACCAATGGTTAAAGTTATAAGTGCTGCTAGTGGTGTGTCAGTCACGAACATGCCAGCTCCCTCGTGAAAGCTGATTCTTTTTTGTAGTTAATTAATACAGTATAGAATAATAGGATGACCTTTTCACCTTCCTGTTTGGCCACGGGTATTCCCTGCACTGACTGAATGTTGTGGCGATGTTCATCTTATGCAACCATTCGCGTGTGATGACAGTCAGGGATCATAGTTTATTATTTATAATAAATGTATAAGTTTACAATTTACTTTATTATATTTTCATTCAATAGAAATACAACATTCAACATACAATTGTGTTTGATGTTTCCATAGAAATATTTTTACACCAAACATAAAGTAAAATAATGGTATATTGGAAATCATATGTATTGTGTGAAAAATGTAAGTGATGGACATGCACACACACCAATCACAGGTCCAATCTTGGATAAATGTGGCTGAATTCTAAAAGCCATAAGTGGTACTAAATCATAGTACAATAGCCAGCTCCTGCTGCTGAGCTGAGCCAAATGATCTGCTCAATAAAAGAGCCACAATTCCCATCACTAGGCTACACACACATGTACTGCCACACAGGACAGTAAATTTGGCGCTTTCTTCTCTTCTAAATTCTTTTAACATCTAAATGTTCATTTGTAAAGTAATGAAAAGAATGGTTATGGGTATTTGAGAAGTAACACTACACTGATCCCTTTTGCCTGCATGTCCCAGCCACAGTTTATCCAGCTACTGTTTACTTCCACGTTCCAAACCCAGAAGTGTGACAAGGGTCCAAGGGTCAAGAGGTACACGAAACAAATGTTAAATGGTTGTCAAATTTAGGTATAGTGCGGAGCATTATAATGCGGAGCATTATAATGAATGAGATAAACACATCTTTAGCTTAATTTCAGCGGAAGTACAAAATACAATACTGTAGCGACTGTTACTGGCCACAGTTTTAAGTACCTCATTTTGCCGTTCCTGTTTCTTTGCCAGGGTCAGATTTTTCCGGTATCTGAGGAAAAGAATAATGATGTTGGATGAGTAACATGCCATTTTCAAACCAATATTTTCACAGACGGTGTTTCCTGTTCTGCAGGTACACATCACCACAATACTTTATACAGCGTATTGCATCCAAGGATTGTGGAGCTTGCAGCTTTTCATTTGCTTTCAATTAACTGTTGCTGCCCATCGTATAATCACAGCTTACCTGTACATGATGAAACCCAATCGTTCCACAGTGAGCGAGTCTGTGGCTAGGAGAGCTGGATAAAATACTCCAGCTGGGGGCATGATAACCAGAGGCATGTTGTACTTTACCAACATATCACACACCTAGAAAAGAAACCATAGAAAGCACACACGTGTACATGACAATTGAGACAATTCAGATGATTTCCTAGCTGACTCTCACATTACTACAGGGTTTCTATTCAGATATGAAACTTGAGAACATATCCAAGTTAAGAAAAATAAACAAGATTTGCATTACTGTCTCATAGAAGTTGAGTGTATGGTTGAGGAGTAGGATGTGGCAGTTCTCCAGACGCAGTCCTTCAGCAGCCAGGCGACCCACGAAGCTCACAAGCTCTGTGACTGTATCTAAAAACCCAGACGGGGTCATAACTCTGCAGAGAAGGATTAATATTTTTAGAACAAATGTTACAAACGTACTAGACTTTTACAGCAGAGAGTGGAATATAAAAACTCTCACAACGGTATGGCCCAGTTTGCAGCATGCACAGACTCAAAACAAGCAGACCCAAAGTCAGAATGAAAGAAAAAAGAGATAGCACATTCATGTGTGGTTGATTAAAGTATTTAAATGCAATTGTAATATTAAAGACAACCAAATCAGCATGCAGTGTAAGCCAATATAGTGGCATATCCACATATCCACCACTATTACAGCCGATTCCACAGAGCACTGCCAAGGTATAGCAGGTTCAAAGGAGCTTGATCATAATTATTATTGCTTGCCGTTTTCTTCTTTTTCACAGATTAAACGAAAATGGCAGACTATGCGCTGAAATGTGCCCTTCCAGGCTGTGAAGGGGATGTCAGCATAACGAAAGCTATGCCAAAAGCCAAGGACAGCAACCAGTGGACCGTTTATCGTAAATAAAATATTGGATTAGTCAGCCATTTGGATTCGTTTCCACACCGAAGGGCAAGAAGAGCATCAGAACTGCTTGAAGCCAGATCATCTTAAATAGACAGTTTCATAGTTCATTGGCTTAATTTGTTTACATTGTGCTGTCAAGATCGGAAGCAAGTAGCCAGTATGGCTACTAGCAAGCTCAATGTAACTGGCATATATAAATAGACGGTATGGAAAAAGTCATACATCATTCATTGAATCAGTAGTGATTCAGTTCTGAGAACTGAAGTAGGATCTGAGAGTAATATAAGCTGTATGAGCCAGGTTTCACCTTGTTATTCTTGTACAAGGACAGTAAAGTTCTAGAAATTTGAATCATGAACCAGCCAACAAAAGTACAGCTCCTCAAAAGCTCATTTACTTCTAAAGCCAAATTACAGAGTTTTGTCATTTTAATTAAATTAAAGACAATGCTGGCTCAAGGGTTAAAGATTTGGGTTACTGAACAGAAGGTCAGGGGTTAAAGCCCTAGCACCGCTAACATCTGCCACTGTTGGGCCCGTAACCTTCTCTGCTCCAGGGGCATGGTATCCTCACTGACCCTGCACTGCGAGCCCAAAATCCTAACAAGCTGGGATATATGAAGGAAAGAATTTCACTGTGTAATGTATATCTGACAAATAAAGGAGTCTTCTTTTTCTTCTTAACGGGCCTGTAAAAACCACACCTGGCCATTTTTACTCAGACAAAAGTCACATTCCTTCTACGCAGACATCAGAGAACAAGTTAAAATACTGAAAAATGCACTCTAGGGCAACTTTAAATTGCTAACAATTAATGGGGCCATATCATTTACAAGTTGCATTTCTGGGTAACAGTACAAGTTATGGAACCCATGTGAAGCATTTCAACAAAAAAGACCAGAGACAAATGTAGAAATCTGATAATGCCAGACCAACATTTGCTTAAACACTGGATTAGCATCAGATTAGATTTGATACATTTCCCCATCTCATGACATTTTATTGGCATGTATGAGATGAACATAGCAAAGTAAAGTAACCAGTCACAACGAGATCACTATTAGCTGTGAGTCACAGGGCTGATGTTAGTATTCCTTTGGAAATAGGATAATTGAATTCCTAAAAATAATATCAGGGATGCTCACATCGTGCTGTTGGTGTTGACGCCAAGGTCTAGGCACGGCTCTAAAGAGTTGACCGAATGCCAAGTCAGCCATTTATGCAGCATAGTGTTCAGACACTCGATGACGCTGCACTGTGGGGAAGACATGAAGCAAGCAACACACTGTTACAGCTGCTGAAGAATTTAAATATTATTAGCACTACAAATGTAAGCCCATATATACATAATTAAAATAAATATGCTGCATTCTCAAACAAGAGGATTTACACTACATTACTACATTCTTACAAGCACACACAAACAACGTGGCCAAAAGTTTGTGGACACCTGCGCCCGAGTTACACGAAGAAAAAAAGAAGACGATATAATCACATTACCTACACATTTAGTAAACACATTTAATAAAGAATTATTAGCAGGATTACAATTTTAAAATGGGCTTGTCAAAAAAAATCATTCATTTTGCTTAAACTTTACATTCTATGAGCCCCTTGACCTCATGCATCACTGTGCATAACACAATTCGACCATGAACACAGCTTTCCATAGCAGTTTTTTGACAAAACATTGCTTGGACCAGTGAATGGAAAATTTACAATTAAAAACACCCAGATGGAGCAGCTGACAGGTGCACTGCTTTGTGCAATTTCTGCAGTAAGGAATTTTAGCTCCAGTAATGAGTAAGGAGTAGTTCAAGCTGAACTATCACCTCACTTGGCAGTGAGCTGCTACATGTGTTCAGATCCAAACAGAGTCAGGCTGCCAAAATCCATTTGAATTTTTTTTATGCTTCTCATGGCAAATAGACATACACAATGCACACATTTGCACTAATCAATCACCAAGTATACAATTAATTAGATTAAAGTGTTTAGATGGTGTCTAGTGAAACTGTAGTTAATCTTACAGTTGCCAGTTCATTTTCCTTGTCTCAAATAATGAAATCAGTGTTTTCAATGGTGGAAAGTTTTGCCATTATTTCATATTTAAAGCAGAAAGGGAAACATGATCAAATACATCTCAGTACATACACACAAGCACATACATACATTCGTGCTGAAAAATAACCGAGTTTATAAAAGTGAATAAAGCACAAAATCATTGAACTAACCATTGTTTCTGAGAAATGCTTGACATCTGTGTTGCATGGAGTCGACCAACTTCTGGCACCCCTGAACAGGTTTTCCAGTCCATAACGATTGGACAACATTCCACAGTTCCTCAGCAATTTTGGAATTTGCCTCAAAATAAAATTTATTTTTGATGTCACCCCATAAATTCCCTATGGGCTTGAGGTCAGGAGATTTTGCTGGCCACTCCATTACCTTAATCCTGTTTGGCTGTAACCAAGATGTTGTTTGTATACTGGTGTGTTTTGGGTCATTGTCATGTTGAAACACCAATTTCAAGGGCAATTCATCCTCGGCATAGGGCAACATGATCTCAAACTAATCCAGGATCCTTTGTATGTGATAAACAGAACCTGACACCATGGTAAGAGAAACATTCCCATACATGATTTTTGCACCATCATGCTTTACTGCCTTTACAGTTTACTGGGTCTTTAGGGCTCAGGGGTCGCCTGACATGCTGTCTGTGGCCACTGGAGTCAAAAAGAACAATTTTGCGTTCACCAGTCCTCAAAATGTTGTGCCATATCTCTTTGGGCCAGTCAGTGTGTTCCTTGGCAAATTTTAACCTATTCAGGACTTTATATCTTTTTTGTTCCAACAACGGGACTTTGCAGGAAGTTCTTGCTGGTAACTTTGCTTCATTTAATCGTCTTCTGATTGCAGCAGTACTCCCTGGTAACTTCAGATCTCCTCTGATCTATCTGGAAGTGATCATTGGCTGAGCCTTTGCCATTTTGGCTATTCTTTAATCCATTCGAACAGTAGTTCCTCACTTCCTTCAGGTTTTTGTTACCACTTCAAGGAATTTGAGACCATTTTAGCTGAGCAGCCTATAATGTATTTCCCTCTCCAATCAAAATACTGTACGTTCTTCATCAGAACAATGTCTGGAACGGTCCATTTTCCCCAGTTTTTCAGTAGGAGGTGCACTATAACCGACATGTGCAAATATTTGCTACCCTCCTACCTTAAATAAGGGCCAGGATAAACACCTGTTCTTCCACAGAATGAATGACTTCACCAATTGAACTCTTCACTGCTATTAATTTGAACACACCCCTTTCAATTAATTATTCAACTACTCTGCATATTTTACTTGGCGGTATAAGTACTACTACTTTTGGTCAGCGACACAATTTTCATAATTTTGCCTCTGTACACCACCACAATGGATCGGAATAAACCTGAAATGCATCCACAGTTCGGGGAAAAAATATATATATTCTGCGCCTTTGTAAAGGTGATTTTCAAGTGGTGTGTGGAGATACTCATGCAGTAGGTTGAGATATTCAAGCTTGAGTGCTTAAGCCCATGTTTTCTGAAATAGGCAGCCCACAAAAATGGACTAGCTTGTTATGTTTGTGAGCTGGTAGGCACTCCAGGTACCCAACTATATGCACTAAAAAACCCAAGAGTTACATTTTCTCATACATCCCCTTATAATACTACAGTGAGCAAAAAAATCACCCTAGAACATACAAAACATCAAATCCAAATGTAATTGTTGGGCGTCCACAACCTTTTGGCCATATATTGTATACGTCCTGGCACAATATTATTTATGTAGATAAATGTATGTTTAGAACTGTTTTCTATAGAAAGCAACACAATATAATTCTACATGAAAAGATCAGACACTCACCTTAAAGAACACATTAGAGGTGAAGTAGAGTTGAATCAGTGGTTCAAAGACAAGCATTTTGATATCTGTGGATATTGGAGAAACATCAGCACCAGCTGTCCACATAATGGTCACAGTAAACTAGAACTACACTAAAATTGATTTTAAAGCCAAAGAGACTGCTAATATTGAGCATGAAGAGTTTCCCAGCTTTTGTTCCAAGTCAGCCCAGGTGCAGTGAGGAGGCCCTAGCAGAAGAAAATTTATATACTGACCCAAAGCTAGTATTTAAAAGTCAACCCTCTTAAATTTAGGGTTGTTGGAAGCACTACAGAGAATGTGCATTAAACCCTGCATAATTATAATCATCTTTTTTACAGAATGTCACCTGCAATCCTGAAAGTAAAAATATACAATAAAAGCTGAAGGGAGCAAGCCAGGGAAAAGCGACAAGGTCGTACTCACAATGGCTGGACATCAGGGGGATGTGGCTGAGAAGATCCAAAATCTGGGAGCGCAGTAGTGAGCCATCCCACACACTCAGGAACTTGTAGAGAAAACTCTCTGTGCTGAAGAAGCCCGTCTGCAGAGCAAAGAATGTATGCTTAAATACAAGCATTGGGGAAATGTATTGACTTGCAAAATAGGGCTATCTATCCTTATACAGTCTTACAGAAGAAATGATGGAGGAGGAGGTGGCCTAGAAGACAAGTGTTTGTTCTTTTATCTAAAAACATCTTAACATTAACCTGAGAATAGCACATTTGACTTAAACATTTGACTTAACAGTTAAAAAGAATAAAATTATGAATTTAAAGCTGGTATCCAGATTTCTGTAAAGCTACTTTAAGACAATGTACATTGTTCAAAGTGCTATATAAACAAAGTTTTATTAAAATAAAGGCCATGGTCAAGCTTCATGAACAAACCAAAACATAGCTGGGTGACTATCCTACTGCTTTTGTGCAAAAATTCTATACACCACAATTAGTTTACTACAAAAATTAAGTTTACACTGCCTGACCACAAAAAAAAGTCACCACCTGGATTTAACTAAGCAAATAGGTAAGAGCCTCACATTGGATAATTACTGCATGGGTTTCATGTTTCAACTGGCAACAAGTAATTTAACCCTAACCGATGCAGTGAGTGGCTTCTCATTTGTTAAACAAACATGTCAAAAGACACAGTCTGTGGTTGCTGAAAAGATGTTAATCTGTTTCAGAAGAGTCAAATTTCTCACATGCTTCAAGCAAAGAAAACATCTAAGGAGATCTTGAATGCTCGTGATTGGCAATCACTTAAACGTTTGGTGAAATCAAATCATAGAAAAACAGCAGTAGAACTCAGGGATGTGTTTAATAGTGAAAGTAAGAGCATTTCCACATTCACAATGCGAAGGGAACTCACAGGATTGGCAGTAAACAGCTGTGTAGCCTTAAGTAAACCACTTATTAGTCAGGCTAACTGGCAAAAACGGCTTCGATTTGCCAGGGAGCATAAAGATTGGACTCTGGAGCAATGGAAGAGTCCAGATTTACCCTGTTACAGAGTGATTGGCGCATCAGGGTAAGAAGAGAGCCGGCTGCAGTGATGCACCCATCATGCTTAGTGCCTATCGTACAAGCCTGTGGGGGCAGTGCCATGATCTGGGGTTGCTGCAGTTTGTCAGGTCTTGGTTCAGCAATATTATGTACCCAAAGAATGAGGTCAGCTGACTATCTGAATATATTGAACGACCAGGGTATTCAATCAATGGATTTTTTCTTCCCTGATGGCACGTGTATAATCCAAGATGACAATGCCAGGATTCATCGGGCTAAAATTGTGAAAGAGTGGTTCAGGGAGCATGAGACGTCATTTTCACATATGGAGTCCAGACCTGAACCCCACAGAGAATCTTTTTTTGGGATGTGCTGGAGAAGACTTTGCGCAGTGGTCCAAATCTCCCATCATCAATACAAGATTTAAGGAACAATTAATGCAACGCTGGACAGAAATAAATGTTGGGACAATGCAGAAGCTTGTGGAAACTATGCCACAGTGAATGCGTGCCATAACCACAGTTAATGGTGATCCATGAAATATTAGTGTGTGTGACCTTTTTTTTGGCCAGGCAGTGTATAAGCACACTTTGTAAATTTGCAAAAGATCTGGCTCGGAGCAACAACATTTAGTCATTTTTAGAACCAGGAATGTCCATCCTATGCAGACCCACCTGGAGAAACTGTTGCGAGGAGAGGATGGTACTCAGGAACGTACATGCCTCAGAAAGGCCGTCTGTGCCCCCATCTTCAGGATATAACAGAAACTCTATCCCATAAACAATAAGAAAGATAAAAACACTTGGGGATCCAGTTTATTTCAGTGCAAACCACACACAGGAAAGTTTATTTCAGTGCAAACCACACACAGGAAAGTTTATTTCAGTGCAAACCACACACAGGAAAGATTACAAATACAGAGCCAGCTGGAAAAAGAGTAAAAGTACTTCACTGGCATGGTTTGGGTATTTTTACCTTCTTGAAGGGAATGCCCGAGCCAGAAGTTAAGGCGCAGGAATGCAGACTCATCCTGTACACAGTCCAGGTAGTGCAGGGCTAAAGAGGATCCGAGCAAAGAGCCCATTTGGGCTGGAAGCTGAAAGAGAAGAAATGCTCATAAAGAAAACCCCATTAAGAAAACCTAATTTCATATCTTCTTGTGGCTGTGTTATGTTACAAGCTTTTATTAATTCAATAACCTAATTCAATAAAAATGTCAGGTTTGATTGTTTTGTTTTGATAAATTTATATCTGCTTTACATAACACCACATGTGAATTATTAATAAATTAAATAATTTCGTCAAATTAAACAAACAGGAAAGCTTAGCTTCCTCTGGAGCAGCCATAACACATCCAACATAAGGGATAGAAAACAAAATAATTTTTGGTTCTCTTCATCTTACTCTGTTATCTAATGGTCAGGACCCCCACAGGACCAGCACAGATGGGTGGTGGATCATTCTCAGCACTGCAGTGACACTGAGGTGGTGTGAGTGGATCAGACACAGCAGTGCTGCTGCAGTTTTAAAACACCTTAGTGTAACTGCTGGACTGAAAATAGTCCACCAACCAAAAATGTCCAGTCACTAGCATCCTGTAAGCACTGATGAAGGATTAGAGGATGACTAACAAACTGTGCAACAAGCAATGAGCTACTATCTCTGACTTTACATCTACAGAGTGGATGTGTCTCAGAGAGGACACGGTAAGTGTCTGATCCACTCACACCAGTACAACACACACTAACACCACCACTACATCAGTGTCACTACAGTGCTGAGAATGATCCATCCCCCAAATAATACCTGATCTGTGGTGGTTCTGTGGGGTCCTGACCATTAGAGAACAGAGTAAAGGGGACTAACAAAGTGTGTAGAGAAACAGATGGACTACAGTCTGTAATTGTAGAGCTACAACATGTAGCTGTATGTTAAGTGGAACTGTGAAAATGGACAATGAGTGTAGAGAAAAGGAGGGGGTCATAATGTTATGCCTGATCAGTGTAGTTACACATATATGACTAGGGGCAACCATCACATCTATTGCAACAACTCACAGGCCATAAAGCCACCTTACTATGGTTTTAATATGTCTAATAATAATGTACACACCTCTTAGTGACTCTTCTATTAAAATCTTAATATAAAAAGTGAGAACATTATAATATAGACATATATCATGTACAGAAACTGTATCACAAAGGTTAGTGAGGCAGGGGATTCTACAGACATGTGATAGTAGAGCTCCACCATGAGACAAAAATACAAAACTGCTGTTCAGAGAAATCTGAGGGCATTTAGATAGGCTTCTATCTGCAGGGTTTCTTCACACATCCACAATTCTCTCATACAGATCCTTGCAAAAGTATCCTAATTATCCTAATATCCTATCCTAATTTTTTCACATTACACCCACAAAAACTTAAATGTATTTTATTGGGATTTTAGGTGATAGAGCAACGCAAAGTAGGAGGTAATTACTGAAGTGAAATGAAAATGATACACAGTTTTCAAACTGTTTCATAAACAAAAACCTGGAAAATGTGGTGTGCATTTGTATTCAGCCCCCTGAGTCCATTGTTTGTAGGATGACCTTTCGCTGCAATTACAGCTGCAAGTCTTTTGGGATACATCTCCACTAGCTTTTCTAGAGGCTGAAGTTTTTGCCCATTCTTCTTTGCAAAAGCACTCAAGCTCAGTCAGATTGGATGGAGAGCGTCTGTGAACATCAATTTTCAAGTCTGGCCACAGATTCTCAATGGGATTTAGGTCTGGACTTTGATGGGGACATTCTAACACATGAATATGCTTTGATCTAAACCATTCCATTGTAACGCTGGCTGTAGGTTTAGGGTTCTTGTCTTGCTGGAAGATGAACCTCTGTCCCTGTCTCAAGTAGCCTCCAACAAGCTTTCCTCCAGGATTGCCGGTATTTAGCTCCATCCATCTTCCCATCAACTCTGACCAGCTTCTTTGTTCCTGTTGAAGAAACGCATCCCCACAGCATGATGCTTCCACCACCATGTTTCACAGCAGAGATGGTGTGTTCAGGTTCGTCACACATAGCATTTGAATTTAGGCCAAAAATGTCAACTTTGGTCTCATCTGACCAGAACACCTTCTTCCACATGTTTGCCGTGTCCCCTACATGGCTTGTGGCATCATGGGACTTTTTATGGCTTGCTTAGAAAAATGTCTTTCTTCATGCGACTCTTCCATAAAGGCCAGATTTGTGGAGTACATGACTAATAGTTGTCCTGTGGACAGATTCTCCCACCTGAGCTGT
>JAOVVG010000051.1:466422-482190 GCA_028566375.1 Leptodoras nelsoni | reverse complement strand
TTACTAAGTGCTATATAGTTAAGAAAACAAACAAGCAAACAAAACATTAACAATGTAACATTAACCGGTAAACTGATTAAACATTTCAAATTTCACACTGTTGGAGATATTGGAGATGTTGGAGAGAAACTGCTGGTCTATCACATAAAATCCCAATAAAATGCATTAAGGTTTCTGGGTGTAATGTGAAAAAATGTGGAATAGTTCAAGGGATATGAATACTTTTTCAAGGCACTATATTTCCATTTTAATAAAATAAAATAAAAATACACAAATTCCCCACACAATGCCTCTGTGCAGAACAAAGAATTGTATTCAAATGTTAAATGCTCAATTTTAGTACCTCCACTTTTCTCCTAGACAACAAAGTAGAGATGCACCAAAATATACACCTAAGTAAACCAAAACCAAAAAGTGTCAAGTGTCAGATTATTTGACTTCAATTTATTAATCTATCTATAATAACATTTTACCTAAGAATGATGGCATCAGTAAGAGCTATGGTATTTGAGGGTAGTCTAATTAGTTTTGCACATTTAAAATCTACATATAGTCCCACTGCAGGAACAGCTCTGGCTTAAAGAGCACATTCTGCTCCCATCTTACTATTAATACTACTAACTGTTCCTCCTAATGATCATTAGCACACTAATTAAAACCGCATTTAATTTATAATATTATTGCAGTTTAGTAGCACAAACGGCAATTAGCTGGTACAACATTTCACTTGTAATGATCTCATTTGCCAAAGTGCTCTCAAAAAGCAGTAACACAGCTAGCATTGCAGTGTTTATTTTTTCCACATGCAGCTACTCTTAGATTTACACTTTAAAGAAACAGAAAGAAGCTGGGAAAAGCCTTCATGCAACGATACCTCTATGTTGTGAATGTTTTGGAGCAGCTGGGTGAAAGACTGCAGTTCCTGTAGACAGTAGACTTTCCTCTCAGAGCTGGTGTCAAATGCTGAGCTCAAGCCAGGGATCTCCAGATGATGCAGTTTCTGTCATTTGAACCATAGCAGTTTAAAGGTTAAGGTTTTTCTATGAAGTTAAATTATGATTGAAATCAGTCAGTTTCCAGTGTAGCACACACTTCCCTACAGCCCACAGCTGCCTCACTTGCAGTCTATGTAAAAATAATTCACTTTAATCACTTGACAGGTTTTTTTTTCTGCACAAGCCCTACATTTCCCTTTTCACATCACATGGCCAATCGTCATCCTCTGTTGACAACACACATGTACACCAATCAGCCATTACATTAAAGCCACTAATGGGTAACATGAATAATTTTGATAATCTCATTACAATGGCACCCGTCATTCGGTTGGAAGCAGGAAAAAAAGATCACAAAAGCAAGCATAAAGATCGGATTGACTCAAGAGCCAAAGAGTCAAAGCATCTCCAAAACGGCAGGTCTTTTGGGGTGTTCCTAGTATGCTGTGGTTAATATATACCAAAAGTGATCCGATTCCACAGAAGAGCTACTGCAACACAAACTGCTGAAAAAACACGAATGCTGGCTATGACAGAAAGGAGTCAGAACACACAGAGCGTAGCTGCAGACCAGTCAGAGTGCCCATGCTGACTCCTGTACATCTCCGAAAACACCTACACTGGGCACATGAGCATCAGGACTGGATAATGGAGCAGTGGAATAAATACCATCTTCTATCATGATATTTCACTGTAGACATTGCCCAACCCTAATCCAGGCTATTAGTATTTTACAGGTAGTCTACACACTAGGCTGTGTTCAGCAGCTCTTTCATCCAACCTAACCACCAGAGAAAGGGGGGAAAATCAAGAGCACATTTTACCCTTTTTCGGGAAGAGGATTTGCCTTTCGGCTCTACACTGAGACTAAGTTCAGCCACAACTTCAGCCTTGTTCTTCTTCTGGACAGCACTCAGAGCTGCTTTCCAGGTGGAATTGTAGTTCCTGAAGCCAGTCTGAAACCATACAGAGAAGCAGGCTGGTATTGCAGATGTGAATACTCTAACGTTAAACAGAGGTACTGCCACTTAAAATGGATACACTCACCCTCATTCTTGATGGCATAGAGAGCGTCACCAGCTCTGGCCGAAAGACTTTGTACACAGCAAGCAGCTGCATAAGGAAGGGCTGCCTGCCCTATAGAAATACAGAGCACAGAAAGGGTAGCACTGTCAAAATACAAATGTTGTACAAACATTCCAATATTCTTTATTTATAGCATTAAGTTCAGTTCAGCAACCTTTCAAAATAGAAACTGCACATCTTGAGTAATGGTATCTAAGCAATGGTGGAAAAGTAACCTCTTTACCATTTTGGCCTGAATATCCATCAGTTTTCTGACTCTGTATGGCTGCACTGTGGAAAACAGCAAAATAGGGAACTGTGTCTGACAAGAGTGTTTATGGCAACTCTTTATTCTTTAGTTTTTGGATTAATTAAAAAAGACTTACCATGCTCCTTCATGGTTAAAAGGTACAACAAGTGGCAGATGAAAGGACACTGAAATAAAAAATACTCATTAGCCTGCTCATGATTAATCTTCAGTAGCATATTATACAGATAATGGCTTGTTTTAATCATATGGAAAAATAAGCCACAACTCAACATACCAGATTTTCTTCAGTAACGAAGCTGAAAATAAAGCCGTAGATGGATCTCAGCTGGTCTTTGCAGTCAATAAGGTCAAAAACAGTAAGAACCCAGCGGAGAAAAAGGACCTTAGCAAGAAAGTTGAAACACAGGTATGTTTTCTGAGCAGTGAAAAATATGGACACGTGATTGAGCCAAAAGCTAAAAATAATGCATGGATTATTACCTGCGCATTTATGTTCAGTTTCCCCTCGCACAGCCATGACACACCTCGTACAATGGCTTCCTGAGGCACTACTGAAGCAGGTATCAAAAACTTCAAAATCCGCAAACACGTCACGCCACCTGCGTAGTGATGAGAGCGTTTTAGAGAACAACACAGCCATTGCTCTATAATAACCTAAAGATGAGATGGAGGACAGTTGCTTATTTGTTAGATGAGTTTCGCACATGGACACAAATATATTATGTAAGAATGCTCTTACCTGCACGGAGGCTTAGCGCCAAGTCCAGAAGCAATGAGACCGCATCTGGTGAAAGACCTTGACGGAAAGCAACAGTCTCCACCACAACCAAGTTTCTTTCTAGTTCATCGTTGCCTCTTACAACTGTGCCTTCCTGCACTGTGGAAGACAAATAAAAACTTGTGTTTAGCATGGGAATAAAAAAAAGCCATCCATTTGTCTGGACGTAATATCATTAGTGTTTATCATTAATTACCAATAACCAAAAGTGATCAGGGGTTCTCAAGTCAAGGCCCAGAAACAAGCTTCTTTGTACAGGTTCAGAGTTTCCTTGTGACCTGAATGCACTATACGTAAAGAATATACATTCATGTACTATACATTTCTATGAGTTTACTCAGTATTTAATGACAAATTAAGCAGACAAAAGTCTAGAGTTGATTTGCAAATCTAAGTGCTTGCATTTCAGTAGCTGTTCACAGGACCCTGGTCAAGAACACTCTTAAGGAGGTAGGTCTAATTCTTATAGGCCAGATTAGACTTTGATTATAAAATAAAGCCTGCCCACTTCTGGTACAAAATTGTTCAGGCAGATGAAAAAAAGATCAATTTGTTCCAGATTGATCGGAAGAAAAGAGTACTGAAAAGGAAAGGAAGGGCTCATAATTCAGCTCAGTGAAGGCCAGGAAGGCTTCTCAAGGAACGAAAATCAGCATTTGGGTTCCAGACTTCTGTCATTGAATGTAAAGGCATCCAAGTATTAATCATATATAATACTCTTATATTTCTAAGGCCCTTCAATTAAAGCTGAAAGTCTACACATCCATCACATATTCACTGCTTCATTTTGACTGCATTAGCAAAAAGTGGGAAAGACATGGAAACCGCATTGCTGTCCAAATACTTATGGACAGAACAGTGGATGCTCTGTGCAAATGTTCATTTTTTTATGCTCAGTGAACTTTTCTGACCCCAGTTATTCTTCTGCTAGTGAGACTAAAAGTGTTGTTCTAATGTTTTGCAGAATCCTGCCCAGCTTTTAAAGACAACATTAACATTAACAAGTATTTTGGACTATATTAATTTAATCCACGCCAAGAAAACAAGAATTCTGCTTCTATATCAATTGTATATTTCAGATGCACTTTATGGTATGTTATGTACACCTACAGTGCAGAAGCACCCAAGAGCAAATTCAATAGATTCAATAAATGTACAACCCCAATTCCAAAACAGTTGGGACGTTGTGTAAAATGTAAATAAAAACAGAATGTAATGATTTGCAAATCTCATAAGCCAGCGGTTCTTAAACTTTTTAAATGTGGGGCCCCCTTTGTGGATGGTAAGTGCCACTGAAGTGTTAGTTCCTTGTATTCATTACCAATGCTGGCCCAAAATTCTGCTGGAGTATGCTGTTTAAATAAAAAAAAAAAAAAAAACAGCTTTTCTGCGGCCCCCCCTAGTGCCCCCAGTTTGAGAACCACTGTCATAAGCCCATATTTTATTCACAATAGAACACAGAAGACACATCAGATGTTGAAAGCGACACATTTTACCATTTCATGACAAATATTAGCTCATTTTGAACTAGATGGCAGCAACACATCTTAAAAGAGTTGGGAGAGGGCAGCAAAAGGCTGGAAAAGTAAGTGGTGCTATCTGGCATCTGACATCTGATTCTGTGTGCAACCATGCTGGGTCGCCATCACGTGCAAACGTGGGAAGAACTCACAGTGGAGTAGAATTCCCCAGCTGATAATATAATTAAGGTGTGCTGTGTAGGATCTAATGCAGGTGAAAAGTCTGAATATCAAAAGTCTATAAAAACAATACAATTCTACAAAAAACACTAAGAACTATCCTGTCTCTAATACCTCTGTAGTTTACTTTCTTTATGATAAATACTTCTGTTCTTGTACTTTGTACTGGGTCAATATCTTTATGTTCAACATATGTACAGTATGTTCATTCGCCTTAAACAAATTAAGCTCTCTCGAGAGAAACTACATTTACTTTTAAGCAGTTTTTCATATGTGGTGTACCCATATGTGTGTAATGTGCTGTGAAGCAATAGGGACACGGCGTATCCATCGGATTTTAAGTGTTAAAAAAGTCCCAATTTTGTTCAGCTTGTTTTGGCTTTTTGACAGATGAGAATTCCTGCTCTCTTGAATTTTCTTAAAATGCAATATAAAACTGAAATTTTTACTTGAGACTTTATTTAACAGGCAAAAAGGACAAAGAGAAGATTTTCAGTGTTTTCAATAATGAACTTAATTGCATTTGTTAAATATAAACAAATTTAGAATTTGATGGCTGCAACGCACTCAAAAATAGTTGGGACAGTGGCATGTTTACCACTGGGTCAACTCACCTTTTCTTTTAATTATAATTTTTAATCATTTGGGAATTCAAGACACTAATTGTTGCAGTTTTCAAGTGGACTTTTTGCCCATTCTTGCTGTGCACAACAGTCTGTGGTCACTTTTGTCTCATTCTCCTCTTCATGATGCTCCATATATTTTCAATAGGAGACAGATCTGGACTGCAGGCAGGCCTGTCAAGCACACACAGTCTATGAAGGCATGCTGTTGTAACTCATGCAGACGGAGGCCTGGCATTGACCTGCTAAAATGAATATGAAGTTCCTGAGAAAAGACCTCGTCGTGATGGCAGCATATTCAATTTAATTCAACTTTATTTCTAAAGCGCTTTTAACAATGGACATTGTCTCAAAGCAGCTTTACAAAGACAAGAAATCAGGACATGGCCTATAGGCCTTGAGCCCAACAGCTATCCCTAATGAGCAAGACGGTGGCAAGGAAAAACTCCCTCAAATGACAAAAGAAAGAAAGAAACAGCATATGTTTCTGCAATTATATACCTTCACATATATGCAGATCACCCATGCCGTGGGCACTGATCATGGCACCCTCATGTCATCACAGATGCTGGTTTTTGCACTTTTTAGTGTGAACAGTCTGTATGGTCTTTCACCTGAAACATGGACTGGTTTGACCACAGAAAACATTTCCACTGTCTCTCGGTCCATCTCAGATGACTTCGGGCCCAGAGAACTCTCAAGCTTTTCTGTGCAAAATCAATACATGGTTTGCTCTTTGCACAATACAGTTTCAGGTTGCATTCCTTGATGCAGCAGTGGACTGTGCGAAGTGATGAATGATTTTCCAAAGTACTCCTGAGCCCATGTGGCTATGTCCATCATGGTAGCATGACAGTTTTCAAACATTATCACCTGAGGGCTCAATGGTCACACACACACGTTCAGCAGAGGTTTCCACCCTTGAAACTCAAAACATTTACCCTGACTCCCTGGAACTTTATCATATTACGATAACTACAGATGGTGAAAGCCCTAATTCTTTGCATTCATTGAGAAACACAGTGTCTGAACTGACTGATATTTCTCTCATGACGCACAAAGTGGTGAACCATGACCCATCCTTGCTTGCAAAGCTTTTGATGGATGCTCCTTTTATACTCAATCTTCATGACTTCACCTGTCACCAGTGAAACTGCTCATTGTGGAACCTTCCAGTGTTACTTGTATGACCTTTTCAGTCTTATTCTGCCTCCGTCCCAACTTTTTTTTGAGTGTTGCAGCCATCACTTTCTAAATTTGCTTATATGTTTGCATTGAAACTGTTGCAACTGCTGCATTGAAAATGTTTTTTTGTCCTTTTGTCTGCTTAGCAAAGCTTCAAGTGATTTTACAAACAAAAGATTTCAGTTTTTATTGCATTTTTAGAAAGTGTCCCAACTATTCTGGAAATAAGGTTCATAGATCAATGTAAAAAGGCAAAATGCTAAGTGCTGGGCTACCTAGAGAAACATCTGCTGGGCCAGGCGTTTTCTCATGTGCAGATATGAAAGGCTCATTCTAAGCTAACGAAAACATGCAGAAATATAACCATGATTACGAACACTCTATTCCATTATTGCTCATAGATCCTCCTGAATCCTATACACTGCATTTTTAACTCGAGATCTCCAGAAAACTGTTTTCCTGTGACGAAATCATAGTCAAGTGTCCTGTGTTTTGCTGTACGCTGCTCAGTGCAAAACATTTCAGGACAAGGAGCAGGTGCATGTCAGCTCAGTCCATCAATCAGCATGATCTTCATCCCTCACGATCAGACAGAGGCTTGCACAGAGGACACAAATATCACTCCTAATACGATCACTTTTGTATGCAAGTGCTAACTTGCGCATTAAATCCTTTCCCCAAAAGAATTCTGCACAAACACCTGCACTTACATTAAGCTACAGTCCAATATGTGGACACCATTACTGTGTCTTCTCCATATCTTGAATTACTTGTGCCATTATCTCAAGAGAACATAGTATTATTATTATGATAATGACAAATAAGATGACGACATGAAAAAATGAAAGGAAATTAAATGGAAAATGGGCTTCCATGTATCCTGGGTGTTCGAGTACGATCCTGAGACCAGAAGACAAAATCCTGAACAGTACATGACATCATCGCCTCGCCCAAAGTAAGCTTGTATGAGCAAATCAAAAATCAAGTCACTGTTCATCAAAGGATCGTCCATAAAGAATATGTACCAGAAGGCCACCAGTAAGATTAAAACATGCTTGAAAGGCCACCACTTCGGCACAGTAAAGAACATCCACTGAGCCAAGACTCTGAACACCCTCACAGCTGATGATTATAAGCACTGCTACCAACAATGGCAGAGGCATTGGGATAATAATTCCTTAAAATAAAAATTTCTTTCTGGACAGATCTCATATAAACAAATCTGAATATTTGCCATCATGTCTTACAGCAGGGGTATCCAATCTTATCCACAAAGGGCCAGTGTGCGTGCAGGTCTTTCTTCAAGTCAAGCAGGAGCCATGCTTCATTCCACCCGTTTTTAATTCATGGATCTCATTCATGGATCTTCAGCTTATGTAGTGGATAAGATAAGACTCTGTCTTACAGAGTATTTGTAACAATATTTGCTCACTGAAACAACGTCTCCAAAAGGGTGGCTCGCTGACGTCACACACATGACTGACAACACCTGATTAACTCAAACGCAACGTAATTCTTCTTCCCATTACATCCCATCATTAATTGGAAGCAAATGCCATAAGAGCTCTGCTGACCAGATATTATTTACTGAAATAAGGCTTCCCAGCAGCCTCCTTGCTCAGGATTTTAAACACTGTTTTTACTGACCACTTACAAAATTGATACCCATTTATGGTTTACACTTAGAGAAACTGTTTCTTAGTCACCTTCTGCTCCTCATCAACCCTTTGTGACCGTGGAATAGCTACTGGCTGAAATGTTGTCTCAAACCAGAGATAATGCTCGGTGAATGACAAATAACTTGAGTATAAATAAATGCACAAATAAATATGTAAATTAATTAATTAATTAATTAATACATTTGTCATAAAATGAGGATGTCTTTGTCATGGGGATGTCCATCATGAAATGGGGACATCTTTGTCATGGGGACGTCTGTCTTGAAATGGGGACGTCTGTCTTGTCATGGGGATGTCTTTGTCATGAAATGGGGACGTCTGTCTTGTCATGGGGATGTCTGTCATGAAATGGGGACGTCTTTGTCATGAAATGGGGACGTCTTTGTCATGAAATGGGGACGTCTTTGTCATGAAATGGGGACGTCTGTCTTGTCATGAAATGGGGACGTCTGTCTTGTCATGGGGATGTCTTTGTCATGAAATGGGGATGTCTGTCTTGAAATGGGGACGTCTGTCTTGAAATGGGGACGTCTGTCTTGTCATGGGGATGTCTTTGTCATGAAATGGGGACGGATGTCTGTCATGGGGATGTCTTTGTCATGAAATGGGGACGTCTTTGTCATGAAATAGGGACGGATGTCTGTCATGGGGATGTCTTTGTCATGAAATGGGGACGTCTTTGTCATGAAATGGGGACGTCTTTGTCATGGGGACGACCGATTCCTAACAACTACACATGACTCAATCTAACTACGCCCCGGCTTCTCCAAACCATTCGATCTTAAATCATTAGCAATGGCTCGTAAAAACCGACCAGAGTAATAACAGGACTACGTAAAATGAATGAATTAATGAATGTCAGCATCTAGGTGGAGTATCCTGTAATCAAGGCAACGCTGATGTAGCAGAAAGCAACCAATTGTGTTGAAATAGAGACGAAAACATACTGCGGTTTTAACCAATCCGGCTTCAGAGTGAGTTCAGGACCGCCCACCTAATTAGCATATGGACGCAGAAATAAATAACCGTAGAAATACGGTGACAATTTAATTAACTTTAACTGTCGGCGGATGTAAGGTTTGTTTAAGCACAGCTGATGAATGTTTAGCCTTACGTAACAATTTACCTCAGTGACAAAGTAGCAAACTATCACACTCGCACGCTAAGTAAAAACGTAGATAAAACTATCCCGGCTGGTCTAACTAGCCACAGAGTTCATAACAGCGCCACACGGGTTGCCGAGTAATTCCGTTTTCCTCGTGTTTATTTGTTTAACGCAGTTCGTCTCAGAGACATTAGAAAGAACCTTGAACGTCATGTCCTGTTAGCGCCACAGCTAACTTACCATTGGAAAGGTACTTCAGCGCAAGCCGTAACGGGTTGCTCTCGCCCTTCTTTCTCACATTTTCCGCCACACGTAAACTCCTGTTGCTCAAAACAGAGCCGGAAGACTCTGATAACTCTCTGGAGGTATCTGAAGCCAACCCGTGCAGGTTAGATAAACTCGCCATTGTAACGCGCTACATAATTCCGTCTTTGCCCCCGACACTGTTTTGCTCTGCGAAATTTCAAAATTTCCGCGCGACCGTTTGGACATGCGCGTTTAACAACTTCCGGTTTTTCTCAGTTCTGCCACCTAGTGGTTAAACCGCCTCATCACCGCGCTCTGTTTGTGCTGTTTACATGAAAAGGCTCATGACTCATGATATGATACCCGATTTACTGAAGCTATGTGCTGCCGCGGGTTAAAATAAAACCCCCAATCAGTATCTTGTTATAACGAGAATAAATCGCGTTATTACGAGACAACATCGCTTTGTTACGACAAAAATGGAAAGCCCTGCACTTCCGATCTCCCGCCTGTAGATGGCGCATGAATACATCACAGTTACTACACCGCCATCTCATTCTCAACGTCTCACATATCTGATGAGTGAAATTTAAATCTGAATATAATATCCAATAAAAAAACCTTAATATGAGGAGATTTTACTCTAGAAGTTTTAAATAAGCTAACTAAGCTTATTTAAACACGTGGGCACAAACTAAGGCATGTGAACTTGGTATGTTTCCTATACCATAACCCTGTTTTACATTTTTGCAATGTAAATGTAACAAGATGCCAGTGTCATATTAAAAAAAAACTCAGTAAGAAGGAAATTGACTTTAGAATTTTGACTGTACGACTTTTAAATAATGCCTCTGTGAACGTGGCCTGCGAGTCTATGAGATGGAGGCAAAGGGTATTTTTCTAATTATTTTCTATAATTTCTGTTATTCTCAAAGGTCTGACATGCATATGAAACTAACTGTAATAAGCTATCAAAATATTTGATAAGAATAAATTCCCCGGGTGGGGCGGTCTGGATCCTTTCTGTGTGGAGTCTGCATGTCCTCCCAGTGTCCGCGTGGGTTTACTCCAGGTACTCCGGTTTCCTCCCACAGTCCAAAGACATGCACGTTAGGTTGATCTGTGTCTCTAAAGTGGCCCTGGTGTGTGAGTGTGTGTGCCCTACGATGGATTGGCGCTGTCTAGGGTTGTTCCTGCCTTGCACCCTATGCTCCTGGCTAGGCACCGGCTCTCCCGTGACCCTGAAAAGGAATAAGCGGTCATGAATGAATGAATTTTACTGTAGCATTTTTAATTTAAAAGCTTTATGAACTTTGCGCATGTAAATTGCACATGTAAATGTCATCTTTTTTGTCTCTAAGCTGCTTATCCTACTACTGGGTGCAGGTGGGGGTGCAGGGGGTCATGCAGGAAGACAAGATGGACAGTTGATTGCCTATGGGTTTTGTATCAGAGACAGAAGATGAGATCTGAGAGCTGTGCAGGGAGATTACAAGATCTTTCCGTGGTGCTGCATCTATGGGGTTGTGCAGCAGCTCAGTTTCGCTGGGTTTAAGTTTTTGTGTAACTGCCATCCATGATGAGATGTCTGCCAGACATGGGTGTCAAAGGGAGGAAGGGAGAGGCTGAGTCGAGTGTAATTATGATCTCAGCAAAAGAGAGGCTATAGAAGGAGAAGAGCCCAGTGAATGAAAGTCTGCCACGCCACACTAACCCCTTACCGCTCCCTCCACTGGCTTCCAACAGTTCAAAACCCTGAACCTTGCCTACCAGGCAAAAACTGGACTTGCACCCACATACCCCAAAGCACTCATCACCCCTCGTACTGCACCGCGCTCCCTTCGGTCCTCCAGCACTGCTCAACTGGTTCCACCATCTACCAAGGGCAAACACTCCTCATGACTCTTCTCCATTTTGGCACAGAGGTGGTAGACCACAGATTCCTAAACTAGGTATCCTTTTCCTTTAAAAAAACTTTTTTTCATACCTGATTGTACTCTTAATAGACATCTGAGCTAGTATCAGAATATAATTGTTGATGGTGACCTTAAAGCACTTTTTGTGCTCTCAATAAGCGCATGTGCTAAATTCCTAAATGTAAATGTAAATGCATGGAGCAGATTTGGATTCCCTCCATGTCACCTGATATGAACATCCCTCCAGGTGGGAAGCCTGTCCATTTTCTCCACGCCCAATTTGTTCATATTTTTATATATTTTGTCAACACCAACACCATTTTGTTACTTATAATCCTGAGACAAAATATTTACGCCTTCCCAAGTTCCTCTATTTTTGCTACATTTTCATGTTTAAATGTTTCAACCTATCAAACTAAATTGAATATAATTTATAAGACAAAATAAGTAAACACAAAATGTAGTTTTTAAATCATCATTCCATTTACTGATGTTCAAGATTTATTTAAAACATTGTATCAGCCATGTGAAAAAGTAATTGCACCTTAGCTACCAAATCAACCAGTGAACTAAATTCACTTGACCATTGGGTTCAATGTCAGTATCCACACCCAGGCATGATTACTACCTGACCTGTTCAATCTAAACATCACTTAAATAGAAGCTGACCTGCAATCTGAAGCAGGCTAGAAGGTCTCAAAAAGCAGCACATGGTGCCACGTTCTAAAGAGATACAGATACAGATGTGAAACAAAGTCAGTGAAATCTACCAGTCTGGAAAGTGTTAACAAAGCAACTGCTAAGGGACTCTGAACCACAGCAAGAGCAGTGGAGAACCTTCCCAGGAGTCTACCAAAAGTTCACTAAGAATGCATTGACAACTCATCCAGGAGGTCACAAAAGAACCCAAATGAACATCTAGAGAACTGCAGTCTTCACTTGCTTCAGTTATGGTCAGTGTACATGAGCTGCAATGCTCAAAACACTGCTGACCAAAAAGAACACGAAGGCTTGTCTAACATTAGCCAAAAAACTTCTAGGTGAACCACAAGGATTTAGGGATAATGTTCTGTGGACTGATGTGTGAAAGGTGGAACTTTTTGGAAGATGTGTGTCCTGTTACTTCTGGTGTAAAGCCCACACTGCATTCCTCCATGGTGGTGGTAGTGTGATGTTCTGGGGCTGCTTTGCTTCTGCAGGACCTGGATGACTTGTCATAACTGATGGAACTATGAGTTCTGCTCTCTATCATAAAATCCTGAAGGAGAATAGCCACCTGTCAGTTTGTGACCTAAAACTCAAGTGCAGTTGACTATGCAGCAGGACAATGATCACAAGCAGTACACAAGCAAGTCTATCGCCGAATGGATCAAAAGAAACAATATTGTGGTTTTATAAATTACGAAGTGGCTGAGTCAAAACTTTGACTTGAATCCCATTGAGATGCTGTAGCAAGATCTAAAACAGCAATTCATTATGTCATAGCACTGTATATATGGCTTACATTGCTTACATTGAGAGCCATTGGATGCATAAATAAACAGTCCGGGGTCTTCAATCTTATCCGCAACGGGTCAGTGTGGCTGCATTCTTTCATTACAGGAAAAACTGGAGGCACACTATATAGCTGATGGAGACAAAGTTGAACTAATGAAACTAGTGAAATCAGCTACAGCTCCTGCTTGGTTGAATGAATGCATTTGTGGATAAGCTGGAAGCCCAATTACTATATTAATCAAAGTTACTTTTATGTTTAATTTTTACTGTCATCAAAGTAACTTATTTTGGATTTTGTCTTTTTCTTGTGTTCCCATTGTCTCACTCTCTGTTCAAATTGTGCAGGAATGGTCTGAGCAAAATATAAATTAATCCATATGATTTACGTGTTTTATCCTAGTGCATCTTAAAAAAATTGGATATAGAGAAAATTTGTTTCATAATTTAATTTGAAAAGGGTAAACTGTCATATTTCACATTCATTACATATGAAGTGACATATTTGTGGATTCATTATGCCTTACAGCTCATGAAAATCAGAAATCCAGTATCTCAAACAGTATCTCAAGACTACATGCACATTAATATTGTTTCATTATAAAGCAGAGTTTAAAAATAAAAAAGATCTCCATCCAGATGAGCATTTCAGCTCTGTATCAGGAGACAACCTTCACTCATACCAACACGCCTGAAAGCGCATATCACATGACCATTCATGTACACTGGGCATGCACATGCTGGTGTAAACAGGAAGGCGCTGGACACAGGTATTGTTGCATATTGCTCAAATAATAGCTTGCATCTTGCACATGTAGGCAGTTATAAAAGGCATTATAAAAGGCAGAATGTAACTGCACGACAGCTGCTAGGAAAAACAAGGTCAGTAAAGTTTGTAATTTGTTATCAAAGCTGCATTCAGCACTGGTTATCAAGGCTGGTTTATTACCAGAAAAGGGTCATGTGATAAGAGTGTGATGAATCAGGGAAGAAAAGTTTTGGATGCCTGTGTCATCATTTTAAAAGCTTATGTGTGTGTGTGTGTGTGTGTGTGTGTGTGTGTGTGTGTGTGTGTGTGTTACGTACCTGGGGGAAATAATGGCACATTGGTTCATTGCTCTGGGCAATGTAATGCTGGGAAACGTTGGGTCCTGGCTTTCACGTGGCTGATACTTTGACATGTCCCACCTCCCTAAACAATACTGCAGACCAAATACACCCCTTCATGGCAACAGTATTCCCTAATGGCAGTGGCCTCTTTCAGCAGGATAATGACACCCTGACACAATGCAGAAAATGTTCATAATGGTTTGAGGAACATGACAAAGAGTTTAAAGTGTTGACTTGGCGCAGATGTCAATCTGATTGAGCAACAGTGGAATGTCCAGGACAAACAAGTCCATGGAGGCCTCAGTTCACCACTTACAAGATTGCTGCTAATGTCTCTGTGCCAGATACTGCAGCACACCTTCAGAGGTCTAGTGGAGTCCATGTCTCGGAGGGACAAAACTATTTTATTGGCACAAGTGGGAACTACACAATATGCAAAAACTATTTCAGACATTGGACCGAGTTGTGATTCTTTCTGGATCAGCAGGGGTGGCTCAGTGGTTAAGGTGTTGGGTTAATGAATAGAAGGTTGGGGGTTCAAGCCCCAGCACCACCAAGCTGCCTCAGTTGGGCTCTTGAGCAAGGCCCTTAACCCTCAACTGCTCGGTTGTTTAAATAAGATAAATGTAAGTCACTCTGGATAAGGGTGTCTGCCAAATGCCATAAATGTAATGTAAATGATTCTAAAACCGGCAACACGGTGGCACAGTGGGTAGCACCGTCGCCTCACAGCAAGAAGGTCCCGGGTGGGGCGGTCTGGGCGGTTTCTGTGTGGAGTCTGCATGTCCTCCGCGAGGGTTTACTCCGGGTACTCCGGTTTCTTCCCACAGTCCGTGAGGTTGATTGGTGCACGTTAGGTTGATTGGTGTCTCTAAAGTGGCCCTAGTGTATGTGTGTGTGTGCCCTACAATAGATTGGTGCCCTGTCTAGGGTTGTTCCTGCCTTGCGCCCTATGCTGCCGGCTAGGCACCGGCTCTCCCTTGACCCTGAAAAGGAATAAGCGGTTAAGAATGAATGAATGATTCTAAAACCTAATCAATGATCCACATAGGTCCACATAAATCCTACAATCATTTGACTTCTTATGCTTCAGATATCATGCTAATATTAATGTAAATACTGTACAGTCTAATATGTACTGCACGTGCATTTGCAGTTTTACATTGCACTTTCCGCATTGTTACTCACACCACATATTTGCGCATTCTATGAACCGCAGTTTCTGTAAATACTGTATACAAAGCCACTGTATAGACCTGACTGTACAAACACATATCCTGAATACTGTAAACAGCACTTCTGGATACATGCAAACTGCATTTCATTGGCTCTATACCTGTACTCTGCACTATGACAATAAAGTTGAATCTAATCTAATCTAATAATTGTGGCAGACAGAAAAATGTCACCACTTAAAACCCGAGGCACAACTAGGAAAAAACTTGCGGCTTCGGAATACTGTCCGAATGCATTTCATCTCCTGAACACTTAAGCTTTTCTGGCACGTTTCTAAATTGAGACTTGCAGGGGTTAGACAATGAAACTGAAACACCTGTCATTTTAGACCACAATAATTTATTAGTATGGTGTAGGGCCTCCTT
>JAOVVG010000051.1:374716-385535 GCA_028566375.1 Leptodoras nelsoni | reverse complement strand
GAGCACGGCCAATCTTGCTCTCTGAGCTCCCGGCTATGGGCAGCTATAGCATCACTCGGATTCGAACTAGCGATCTCCGGATGTTAGGGCGAACGCGTTGTCGTTGCACCACTCGGGAGCCCCACCATGCAAAATTTTACAACTTGCTCTCAGGCAGATGATATGGGAGATAAGAGAGAAGCCACTAGTTACTAGTTGCAGGACAATTTGAAAGCAGCAAAAACAACAATTACACAAGAACAACAAGCAATGAACTGTCCAACAATCATTGCCATTCAGGAACAACCCACAAGACCTGCCATTTTGGAGATGCGCTGACCCAGTTTCCTGCTTCCAAAGCATCAACGTCAAGAACCTGACTGTTACCCTGCTACCTAATATATCCCACCCCTTGATAGATGCCATTGTAACGAGTCAATGTTATTTACTTCACCTGTCAATGGGGAAGTGGGAGCACACAAGCTTAGGACTTAAGCTAATTAAGACCCTGGGCCCCTGATCAAGGACCTGAAACCTCCGCTCAACGCCACCACAGGGGGTGCAGTGCACATGCAGTGCCAGTCCCAAGCCCAGTCAATGGGAGGGTTGCATCAGGAAGTTCATAATCACAAGATCATTATGCGGAAGATCGTAAGAAGAAAAAAAACAAACTTTGCCTGTCAATGTTTTAATGTTATAAAAATTAAGAAAAAAAGGTGTATTAGTTGTGAAATAAGGGTTGGGAACAAACTTTGGCATGAATCCTGCCAAAGATATAGATATACAATACTGTACAAGTTTTATTCACGTGCAAAGAAAAGATTCCTTCCAATATAGTGAAATTAAACGTTTTTGCATAGAAAACATTATACTATTGTTTTCTTTAGTGTTGTACAAAAATATTTCAGTTTGGTATGTATACTTAATAGGGGTGTAACGATACATTATGTAACTAGGCATCGCGATGCAAAAATATGACGATGTGCATCGTGGAGATGGACGATATCATGTGCCCTCTGTTTATAATGCCATCTAATATATGTAATAGCATATTTTGAACAACAGAGGGCTCCACGTCATGCGTCATGCTCTGATACACCACAGACTTCAGCCTCATTATCAGCCTAGCAGCTTCAAAACAAAACCAAGTGATGCAAACTTTGATAGAGGCAGACAGCCTAGCGATTACCACAGACAGGAGGACTAGAAGGGCTACCCAGAGCCATGTCACAATAACAGCACATGTGATCACCGGAGAGTGGGAAATGGCGAGCTTCGTAGTCCAAACTCGCCCTTTTTTGTTTAAGAGTGGGAGCTTGAAAAAGCTACTCGCAATATTGCTGTCATTACGGACAATGCTCGAAATAGCGGCGAAAGAGGCTGGACTAGCACCACACATGAAGTGTTTTGCCCACTAAATCTTGCTTCCCAAGCAGGACTAAACCGTGTCACTTGGGTGAGACGCATAGTCCTCTTCTTCCACTGCTGTGCTCGCGGCTGAACACAGACTATTACAGATGTTCCCACATAAACTCATCATCGTTCTTTTAATTTGAAGGAGACTAAAATTCTTTGTTTTTACAAATGGGTAAAAGTACTTACTCAAGAAAACTACACATTATTTTGAGTTGTTATTCTTATAGAAAATGTACATTGTTTTACACTTTAGAAATAAAAAAAAGAACATTTCATAATTTTTTGAGAAAACCGAATCGTGAGCAGACTGTATCGTTACACCCCTAATATCTTCTGTACTCGGGTGATCATGAGCTCCCAACACATCACCTCTGTAAAAAGTTTTTTATACAAATCTCTTACGCACTTTACACCCTGTTGGAAAAGCAGATAGACATGAGAGTGTTATAAGTAAGTGGAAGGTCCGCTCTGCTCACTGTAGAACATATGACACATTACAGTTTAAGACACACCGGGTCACTTGTCAGTCACTTAGTTCTGGCTCTGTGTTGCAATGGATATTGTGGCAAACAGAAGCAATTTGTATGTTAAGCCATTGTAGCCCATCTTCCATTTATACAATTCTGCTTTTCCTTTAAGCTGCAGTCGGTAGGGTTGAGAACAGAGTGAATTCAGCTTGAACTTACAACTTCCAGGTCATTACCTGTACACTGATCAGGCATAACATTAGGACCACCTCCTTTTCTCTACACTCATTGTCCATTTTCACAGTTCCACTTATAGCTGCACTGTAGTTCTACAATTACAGACTGTAGTCCATCTGTTTCTCTACACACTTTGTTAGTCCCCTTTACTCTGTTCTCTAATGGTCAGGACCCCCACAGATCAGGTACTATTTGGGTGGTGAATCATTCTCAACACTGCAGTGACACTGATGTAGTGATGGTGTGTTAGTGTGTGTTGTACTGGTGTGAGTTCAAAGACAATGTTTCTCAGTGCAATATTGCAAAGAATTTAGATTTTTCACAACAGTTTTATAATATCATGAAAAGATTCAGGGAGTGAGGAGAAATATCAGTGTGTGAAGGCCAAGGGTGATAAAGTGCAGCCGAATGTGCGTGACCATCGAGCCCTCAGGTGGTATTGTTTGAGAAACCATCATGGACATAGCCACATGGGCTCGGGAGTACTTTGGAAAATCATTTTAACTTAACAGTCTACTGCTGCATCAAGAAATGCAACCTGAAACTGTATTATACAAAGAGGAAGCCATATATTAATTTTGCACAGAAATGCTAGAGTGTTCATCTGAGACTGACTGAAAGACAGTGGAAATGCGTTCTGTGGTCAAACAAGTCCACGTTACAGCATTGAATTCTATGTGCCAAAGATGAAAAAGACCTTCCAGACTGTTATCACATTTTGACTCATCAGTCCAGAGCCCCGGCTGCCATTTTTCTGCACCCCAGTTCCTATGTTTTCGTGCATAGTTGAGTTGCTTGTCCTTGTTTCCATGTCGGAGGTATGGCTTTTTGGCTGAACTCTTCCATGAAGACTTCTGGCCAGACTTCTCCGGACAGTAGATGGGTGTACCTGGGTCCCACTGGTTTCTGCCAGTTCTGAGCTGATGGACATCTTCCAGTTTTGAAGGGCAGTAAGCTTGATATGTTTGTCATCTGCTGCATGTTTCCTTGACCGACCACTACGTCTGCAATCCTCAATGTTGCCAGTTTCTTTGTGGTTCTTCAAAACAGCTCGAACCGTACATCTTGAAACTCCAGTCTGCTTTGAAATCTTTGTCCTCTTGCTGTGTTCGTTCTTGCCATGGTGTATGTCCTGTGACATGAAATATTTTTGGCTGTTCCTCACCCAGGTTTAAGCTCCTACACAGGATTTATGTTTGTTTTAGTTAATGACTGTGTTTCAACCTACATGTGTACGTATAAGAATTGATGCTGGTTTGAAGGCAAAGGGTAGCAACACAAATTACTGATTGGATTTAGATTTTTCTTTTGTTCACTCACTTTGCATTTTGTAAATTGAGTAAAGAATAAACAATTAACAATTCCATTTTTAAAATCATTCTTAGTTTACAGCATTTTTTCACAACTGCCTAAGCTTTTGCACAGTATGCATGTGTGTGTGTGTGTGTGTGTGTGAAAGAGGATAGAGTATACAGTGTATTAAACCACCAGCAACCACTGTACTAGTAATATATTAACTAACAAAAACATGAATACTTGCTTCCCTTCACTGTATACCTAGATAATCATTTTATCTGAGTTAATTAGATGGATTTTCTTTTTTGTAGTGGCATTATTGAATGTATGTCCTTGGTGGTTTTTCTAGAATTTGAAAACAGCCCAGCAAGAAGCATGCAGGTGGACCCTCCTTCCCACCCCAAGACTGATCAGCCCAGTAAGGAATCTAATGTGCAGCTAGTATCCTCTCCAAGGCCGAAACGAGGGCGCCGGCGCACTGATGAAGCTTTGCTGCGAGACTGGAGCTTTGCTTCTCCTCCTACTCCTCCTCCTCCCCCTACTCCAGAATCCCCTGCTTCCCCACTATTACCATGTCCTGCTTTCCCGCTCAGGCGACCCCGAGGCAGGCCGCGTCTCAATCCTCTGCCTGAAGGTGTGGACACAGACAGCACTAAACCTGCTCAGGTGGCAGAGGGAGGAAACCCGGCCTCTGCAAAAAAGAGAAAACGATGCAGGAACCGCAAGTACCAGAATGGGGAGTACATTATCGATAAGGAAAAAGAAGCCAACAGAGCGAATGAGGAGAGGATTGCGGATGGAGACAATGAAGGAACAGGTAAGTGCAAATGTGTTGTTTTAGAAGATGAGGGGTCTTGGCTATATAAACATTGTGTACATGCAAAGAGGTTTTTCATGCTAGTTTTTATGTACACATGGAATCTGCCAGGAGATTTTTTTCACTACTATTTTTTTTCATCAGTTGCTACATTTTTATTTCCCTTTTTCACTTGCTGCTATATTATTTAAAAATAATCCTTTTGTTTAAAGACAGAAAATGGAGACTGTTTTTACCATGTCTGCTCAAAATCCTTCAGCAGGAAATAATAAAAATAACATCCTCATTTTTTTGGCACAGCCAACCTTAATGTTATTCAGGTGATGAGTGCAAGATGTTTAGCTGTTCTTCCATCAGTACCACTAATGTTACTTCTGAAAAGTGCAGATGAGATGCTATACTAGCAGAGTATAGCTGCCAGTGTAGTGCATTAGAAGTGTGCATCCAGACATTAGAAACAACTATTTAGTTATGCCACAGGCACATCACTCTCTCCATTCCATTCCGGCTGTCCAACAGGTCACTCTGAGAAGCCTGTTAAAAGTGCCAAGTAAAATTAGCTTGGCCTTTAGGGGCAGCAACAGTCATGGGTAGCTTTGTACCAGGAGCCCGGGTAGAAATTGCAGGGAATCTTATGCTGTTTTCACAATTGGGCTGTTTTGCTGGTCCAGACCTGGGTGGGATTATTCTCCTCTCTTCTCTTCTTCCCCAGATGATCTCCTTAATCTTCATATTAAATCTTTTATTTTATTTTATTTTATTTTATTTTATCTTAGGCAATGGCACAGAAGGGAGGCAAAAACAGAAAGCCATGCTATGGACTATTTTTCTCATTCATCTTTTTGTTAATATAATGCCTGCACCAAAAATAACATTGTTCATCATTTTCACTATGCCATAAATGCCTCCTGCTGCTGTGAATGATATGAGCTGTGTGGATAAGGATTTTCTATGCGGAGAATGGCAGCAATGTGATAGGAATTTGCAGCTTTCCTTGCAGATCATACACACATACCCTTAAGGTGAGCGAACAGTTTGGCGATCTGTAATTAAAATTTAAAAAAGCATCTTTCCTGCTCAGGATTCTGTGACCTTCAAAAAAATTCAATGTCACCAATAGCATGTACATCCGGGATTGATAGCTATCACACCAAATTTTACACCGCACTGGACTTCAGGTGAACTGTACCCCAGTCCCTAGTTTTCTGCAGACTTGGGTATGGTCCCTTGGTGAGTTCAGAACGTAGCATTCACACCAACAAACAAACTCAAACGCGGCTCAAGTGGTCTCTATTCCACATCAGAAGCTCTAGTTTGAAAGCGTCCTTAGGGTCTTAAGCAAAAGCAGGTTAGTTATCCATCGTTAGAGGCTACTGATATGCAGATGTTTGTAAATAATGAAAAAGGCAATGTCTGATGAATGGTACAGTATACTCTATACAAACTCCAATGTGACAAAATGTCAAGTAACGAAATGCAGTGAATGAACAGAAGAGAAATCTAGATCAAATCAACGTTTGGTGTGACCACCCTTTGCTTTCAAAACAGCATCAATTCTTCTAGGTACACTTACACACAGTTTTTGAAGGAATTTGGCTGGTAGCTTGTTCCAAACATCTTGGAGAACTAACCACAGCATTTGAGGAAGCCTGTGGATGTAGGCTTCCTCTAATCCTTCTGTCTTTTCATGTAATCCCAGACAGACTGGATGATGTTGAGATCAGGGCTCTGTGAGGGCCATACCATCACTTCAAGGACTTCTTGTTCTTCTTGACACTGGAGATAGTTCTTAATGATATTGGCTGTATGGTTGGGGTCATTGTCCTGTTGCAGAATAAATTTGGGGCCAATCATACACCTATCTGATGGTACTGCATGATGGATAAGTATCTGCCTGTATTTCTCAGCATTGTGGACCATTAATCCTGACCTAATCTCCAACTCCATTTGCAGAAATGTAGCCCCAAACTTTCAAGGAACCTCCACCATGCTTCTCTGCTACCTGCAGACACTGATTATTGTACTGCTCTACAGCCATTCAGCAGACAACTGCCTTCTGCTACAGCCAAATATTTCACATTTTGACTCAGTCCACAGCACTAGCTGCCATTTTTCTGCACCTCAGTTCTTATGTTTTCATGTATAGTTGAGTTGCTTGGCCTTGTTTCCATGCCGGAGGTTTTTTGGCTGAACTCTTCCATGAAGACCACTTCTGGCCAGACGTCTCTGGACAGTTGATGGGTGTACCTGGGTCCTGCTGGTTTCTGGCAGTTCTGAGCTGATGGGGCTGCTGGATCCTTTTTTTTTGTGCTGCTGGTTCCCTTTTTTCCCCAGACACTGTGCGTGTGTGTAAGCTGTGGTTAAAATTGTACACACTTACATATACCTGTTACCAAAAGCAACTGTTGAAGGTGCCAGTGTTGATATCAGAAAAACACACAAAAATCAAATCTGGGCCAGTTCAAAGAAACCATTCAAAGCCCAATACTGCCAGGACAATATCTCCTCTGTAATAATCTCCTCTGATTTTCACACACAACAGTCTATAGTGCTTACATAAAATTGTGTAAAAAGCAAATAATGTCCTGTCTGCAGGCTGAAACACCTTGTTGATGTGAGAGATCATAGGAGAATGAGCAGACTGGTTTGAGCTGACAGGAAGCCTACAGTAACTCAAATGAGCACTCTTTATAGCCGAGGTGAGCAGAAAAGCATCTCAGAAATCACAACGTCAAATCTTGAGGTGGATGGGCTTCCAGCAGAAGGAGTCCATCAACCAGAAGTAGTACCATATACTGTATAAGGATACCTCTTATTTACCCTTATTTGTAAACATGGTAGTAGCTTTCACTGCTATGCTGATAAAACAGCTGTATGTTTCAGCAAAGCATGAATGATGTACCCCAGAAGGAATGTGTACAGGACAATAGACACTGGATGCTGAGCAATTTCTATCTGTTTAATTCTGAGACATAAAAGTGCTTCTCCAGGCCCACAGGAAATGATACCACATAGGAAACATTAAATGGGCAATGGCCAAATCTTGTTTGTGACTTGGTTATATAGAGAGATGCATGTGTGTATAAATCTATTACTAGTACAGGGGATGTTGTGATTACTTGTTTGCGAGCTTGGGGCATATTCATCAGAAAGTCTCTCCGCAGTTAGGTGATGGTCTCTTCGACACCAGTTATTTGCAAATGACTTAATGGACAACACTTTCAGCACTATGCAAATATGTATGAATGTGTATTACTACTGAAGAGAGGCTTGTTCATCACTCTATTTTTTTTAATGGACATGACATGGGAGTCACCTAGTCCGTCACCTGTCAGTCTTTGAATTCCTTGGAAAGGTCAGGGTGTTTGCCCGACAGATGTTTGGTCAGGTTTGACATGGTGCCTCCCTTTGCAAGACATAAAAACGTAAAAACAGCACTTGCACAGCACTGCTGCTGTGTTTAGGGACTTTTCTGTCCAATTTAAAGCCATTTCCATATTCCACTCCGGGCCCCTCTTTGTGAATGCGTCTATGTGTTGCTGAAGGTGCAGCCATCTCTTCAGGTCTCCGAACAAGACAAAAAAGTAGTCCGCTTTCTCCACCCTTAGTCTCGACTCACTTCACACTTGCTGCAGGCTCATGTTACAAACTCAGTCAGGGTTGTTTCCCACAACGTTACACACACCATTAGCGTAACATGACTGCTGCCAGCATTTTGTGGACCTGTGTGACCTACAATCTGTGCAATCCAATTGAAAGTCAAACTGGAATCAATTATAGGGGAAATATAAAAAAATGTAAATGTGGCTGTGTTCAAAATGATCCACTCACATTCAAACTCATGTTGAATAGTATTCAGTATGCACTCTGATTAACTTCATATAAAGTTCAGCTGTTCTATTAGGATTTTTCTGACATTTACTTAGTTGCATCTTACAGCAAAAGCAATAGACCACAAAGAGCTTACAAAGCATCAAAGGGATCTCATTGTTGAAAGGTATCAGTCAGGAGAAGGATATAAAAAAAATTCCATGGCATTAGATATACCATGGAACACAGTAAAGATAATCATCAGTAAGTGGATAGAATATGGCACAACAGTGACATAGACCTTAACGTCCCTCTAAAATTGGTCTGGGAGGCTGCCAAGTGGCCTACAGCAACATTAACAGAGCTGCAGGAATTTATGACATACTGGTTGTGTACTACACGTGACGACTATTCTATGTATGTCTGGGCTGTGGGGTAGGGTGGCAAAACGGAAGCCTTTTCTTAGGAAGAGAAACTTCCAGCTACATTTTGCAAAACCCTGCATCAAGTCTGCCACAAGGATGTCCAAACATATGCTATGATCTGAGACCAGGGTTGAACTTCTGGCTATAATTCCAAAAGGTATGGTGTACTGCACATCACCAGAGGAACACCATACCTACAGTGAAGCATGGTGGTGGCAGATTTATGCATTGGGGCTGTTTTACGTCAGCTGGAACTGCTGCTTTAGTCAAGGTGGAGGGAATTATAAACAGTCCCAAATATCAGTCAATATTGGCACCAAACATACCTCCACATGAACAAAAGAATGGCTTCACCAGAAGAAGATCAAAATTTTGGAATGTCCCAGCCAGAGCCCCAACCTGAATCCAATTGAAAATCTGCGGTGTGCCCAGGAGATATCCTCCCAATCAGACAGATTTGGAGTGCTTTTGCAAGAAAGAGTGGGAAAGTTTGCCAAGTCAAGATGTGCCATACCGATAGACGTCTACCCAAAGAGACTGAATGCTGTCTTAAAATCAAAAGGTACTACAACAAAGTATTAGTTTAAGGAATATTTATGCAAATTATATGCCACCCCCCCCCCAAAAAAAACATTTTATTTTGTTTTTCAATTGAATTGTACAGGTTATAGGTCACATAAGGTAGAAAAAGGTGTGAAGTGATTCATCTTGGGTTTTTTTTTACATCACAGAAATCAGGCATTTTACCAGAGGTGTGTAGACTTTTTATATTGACTACATTAGCTAGATTAAATGGTCATTCACGTATCAATTTTCTTTTCAAAATGCTTCTATTGCCACAGTTCAAAACTCTGTGGTACTTTTTCAGTACCAGTATACTGTGCAACACTCCCACCAAATCTCAACATATAGCACTGTTATATGCGAAACTTGCAGCACTGCAATAAAATACAACCATGATTCAAGTTGGTCCCTGTTGTCACATACACTTTAACAGCTATAAACAGTTGTTACCTCACTTTGAGCATGGCCAATGGGAGTAAATGCTGGTGAATTTGGCTTCCATTCCTCTTTGGCTCCTTGCCAAATCCTCCTCCCCTCTTACCTGAAACCTAATGCTTGGGCTATGCACATAGCTGTTGGATTCCCAACATGGTGCTGTTGAAACTCCACCAGCAGTTGAACTGGTTGCACACCGGTTGCACGATGATCCTTAGGCGTCTACAATATGGCCACCATGGATCTCCTCAGAAAGGTTGTTCCAACACATGTTCATTCGCTTCTTCTGGTTCACTTCTGTCTGTCCACTGGAAACAACCATCCAACTATTGATCATATAGTACTGAGTCTCCTATTCCCAGTGAGCAATGGTTACGTCTGCAGACAGTCTCAGATTTGCTCTGTTCAGTGTTCACTCTTTCACTAACACTGTTTCATGAACTCATCAAAGATAGAAAGATTGCCTTTTTGGGTCTGACTAAGACCTGAAAACAGCCTGGTGACTTTTTCCAAGTAAACCAAACAGTTCCGCCTGGCTTATTTGACACCAGCAACTTTGTTTTCTTTCAGTTATAGGATAGACTTTCTGTGATTATATCGCTACAACATCACAGCCTCATCAGGCACATTTCTCATTTGAACTGCTGGCTGTACAGCTAACTGGCTCTGAACCTACTTTTATAATGACTGTATACAGACAAAATAATCTTTTTTTTCTTGTGGCCTTGATTGCATCTCTCTGTGCACTGTGCCCTAATATCTTAATGGCAGATTTGATACATTGATAACCCCACTAAACCTTTAACTAGTGGTTTTAACTCCACTCTTATCTGTCCCAGCATCAGTCAGTTTCTTAATTTGCCAACACACAACAAAGGCTATATTCTTGATCTTGTCTGCTGTGCTGGGATCATTCCATGACATCTCACTGCCGTTTCCCATCTCCATTCTAAATTTCCTATCTCGGACAATACGACTCTACGACATGCTACCAAACAAATTAACAGAAGTGACCTCACCAGGTTGATTAAGCTCCCTCCTTACACTGTCTTCCATGCCTCGCCTGCTGATCTGGATGGGCATTACAGTGACTCCTTTCTGCTGTGCTTAACACACCCCTGAAATCCCAAACAGATCTTTGAATCAGATCTCTGATTCATCAGCTAAAAACCACAGGCTCTGTTAAGAGCTTCCTTGCTACTGCCTCTCTTATTGTCCATTAACTATCTGTTGTCAAGAAGTCAATATGAGGACTCGCCAATACCCACATTCTCCAAAAAATCTACTGAACAATGCTCAGTCAGTCAGTCAGTCATTTTCTGTACCGCTTATTCCCAGTTACGGGGTCACGGGGGAGCCGGTGCCCAGCCGGC
>JAOVVG010000051.1:43961-53961 GCA_028566375.1 Leptodoras nelsoni | reverse complement strand
AAACAAACAAACAAACAAAATGAAGCAAACCTGCAAAACCTCCAGCATTAAATTCATCCATGCCCTTTGCATCTATAGTTTTAATATTTTTTTAATATTATTATATTTTATATTTTTTGGATTTTTCCCCGATTTTTCTCCCTAATTTAGTCGTCTCCAATTCCCACCCGTCAGTCACCTGACCAACCGCCAGTCCGGGAGAGCGAAGCCATCGCGTGCGTCCTCCGATACACGTGACGCATGCCGCTGCCTCTTTTCGAACTGCGGCTCATGCAACCGTCGGGGGGCGGGCCCTAGCGTGTCCGGAGAAAAGCGTCCTCGCCCACCTCTTGTATGCATGAGCTCACAGATGCCCGTGACTGGACAGTGTCGCGCTGATTGACATGGGGGGAGAACTGATGCTGCCCCTCCCTCCCTCCCTGAGAGCACGGCCAATCTTGCTCTCTGAGCTCCTGGCCTCGGGCAGCTATAGCATCACCCGGATTCGAACTCACGATCTCCGGATGATAGGGTGAACGTGTTGTCGTTGCGCCACTCAGGAAAACAGTTTTAATATATTTAATATACTTTCAACACCTTTTTTTTCTTTTTTCTTTTTTGTGATATGTGCAATCAAACCCACATTTATTTTCTCTATAAATATTCTCTGAAAGGAAAAAAAATAGTATATTGTTTAATACCTATATTAAAATGATTGGTTATAATACCTATAATTGCAAATAATATGATCTATAATTACAAATACCTTTTTTTAATTTTATTATTATTTTTTAATTGCTCCAAGAACCTTTCGTAGATTTCTATTAGAAGTGACACTGGACTAAACGGGACTTTCTTTGCTTTTCTCAGTAAAAGGAAATGTGGTGATTAATGGTCATGATAATTGGCAAGACATTAGAAAAGCAGTAGACAGAGAAAGATTAAAGGGTAATGTTATGCTGCGGCATTTCTTAAAAATTAGCTAACGCTATGACGGAAATCTTTCCCCAGCTGTAGAGATTAACATAAAGAGATCGATTCAGAGAACTACAGCTTGTGCCAAGTCTTCAGATCAGCAGCGCTCAATGTCCAGCTGTGAACCAAGAGTGAGCGCACAGGTTTAAGGTGTGTAAGGGTGAGCGAGATGTGTGCACGAGGGTGACTTACCTGCACATGATCTCATGTGTCAACAGCACTCGGCACATCTCCGGATTCTTGTCTTGACCTTCATAAATAATAGCCTGTGGGGAGTGTAAGAAAACATTGTTCAGTGAATGCAGACAAGTCCCTTTTCCCACCTTCTGTATGGATACAGTGCTTGTATATATGCAGAAAGGTTATGAGTAATGTCTGGGGTAAAGAGATTGAACAATGGGAAGAATTGCGCTTATATTGGCACCATTTCCCTGAAACAAAACATTACATGAAACATCATACTGAGCACAAAACCACATATCTCCACATTCGTTCTCTCTCTCACACCCACACACACTCTTCTACAAAGCTTAATGTGAACCTTATTCCATCTGGCAGAAAGCTTTCACCAAATGACCGCATGTGTCATGGGAATGAACTGGAGCATTCCAGCATCCCTGGCTTGGGACATGTTGTTCTGCCTGCTGTGTGCACAGAATTACAGGGGCCTCCGTTTATTACAACTAATCAATCCATCACAGTGGCACGGTGCATTGTGGGAAGGCCTGAGTTTTGGAACAGTATGGAGGGAGGTCCATTTCTGGCCTTGCCAGCTTCTCAGTTGGCCAATTAATGCCCACTTTACCACGGCTGTGGAAAATTGCTTCAACACGCAGCGGGCCGAAACTATGTCGACTCATGCTTATGCATCTGCCTTAAAATTTCATTTTGAGTATAAAAAACAACTTTTAATCAATATGTATGAATTTGTGTGTATATATATCACACACTTTAAAAAATATTCCAGAGAAAAGGTGTGTTCAAATAAACCGGTTGCAAGGAAGCCGTTTAGTTCGGCTACTAATCTACTTATATGGCATTTATGTTTTATTTTAAAGTCTTAACGCTGATTACTGTGCTGTGTCACTGCAGTATTTTATTTGTCATTTCTTAAGGTTAAAACTGTTATACATTCCAGGAAAATGCATGCATTGTTGTCTACTCCCCTCTGCCCTGGTTCTAGCTTTTTGTTTTGATATGAAAGACCTGTTGGTTAAGGTGTGTACATTAAACCAGACATGTATGTAATAGTAACTGTGTTGATCAGAAGCTTATAATAAAGGGAGGGCTCATTGGAATGACTTTTGTAATAGGGATGGCCTCCTCTCTCCTCTAAACAGGCCCTGTGTATGGGAGAATGCATTGCTTGGTAACAAGTTCATTTTCATGAGAATGCATTTAAGAAACAAACTCCTGGCAATGTTATCATTCTATCATGCCTTCCTGGTAAGACTGGCAGTTAAAGTAAGGCTCTGAAAGTCAACTGGCTTGCTGCTTTGATGGCTGGACTTCACAGAGTGTTGTGTAATAGAGGGCACCCTACAGAGGCATCTGGCCAGAGGTTCAAGCCCACAGGAAAATATGCTGGAATATCGTAGGATAATATAAACATGGAAGATGTTTCAGCCACAAAATGTTGGAGCACCACACCCTGCTCATGTGTGTGTGTGTGTGTGTGTGTCTGTGTGTGTGAAAGAGAGAGAGAGAGAGAGAGAGAGAGAGAGAGAGAGAGCGAGAGACAGATTGTTGCTTGAATTTATCTAATTTCACCTAGAATAAAATTGCTGAGAGATAGAGTATGGATGTGTATCTGCTTGTGTATGTGTGTGTGTGTGTGTGTGTGTGTGGTGAGCAGTTGGGCTGCCAGACTGGAGCATAGCAAGCCATCTGGCTAAGTCAACACTTCATCCAAAAAAACCTCAGCTTTGTTTCCACCCTTCCATTTCCACACAACATGTCCTTCACAGCCATGAATCACTTACCCTATCCCAAACATACATACAAACACACACACACACACACACACGCTCACATGCACAAGCAACAGCCGTTAACGAGAAACGGTTCCTGTCACAAACTGTGCAAGCCTTTTTCAATTAGCCACAAAAAGCGTTTCCTTTGTTTTTAGTATGTACTAAGGCCGTCGCTGATCGGGAGCATGCCTTCGCTCACTTTCTGCATTGAGGAAATAAGGGTCAAGGTCCTCTAAAACTGTAGTAGCATGCATCACTGTCTGAGCCCAAAGCTCTGACCCTCAGGCTCTTCCAGAGACATGTAGGCAGTGAGAGGACGTAGGGCAGGCCGTACAGATACAGACACGTCCTCTACCCTGCCACGCGTTCGTTTAATAAGGAAGGTCTTCCATTTATCACACAAGATGCATCTAACAAACTTGCATGGAACAGAACACTGGCGCATAGTGCTGGGAATAACACCAAAAATAGTTTGCCACCAAAATGAAATGACTGTATAACCTTCTGAAGGTGTACCTTGTCAAGTGAGACATCCTCTCTAACACTTTCCTGAGTAAGCCAACGCTGGTAAAAAGAAAAAACCTTGCAGCAACATGCTTATTATCGCATGCTTAGCATTTTCATTTTTCTACATCATTCGAACACAGCAGCTGGCCTTAATGTCATGTGAACATTTCACCATGGATGGACTGACAGAACAGCCCAAAATGGCTTGGAATAAGATCTTTATAAATAAACTTACATTTCAATTAAAGAAAGCTGCAATTCAGGAGATACTGGTTTTCCTCTGGACAGCGACATTATGCGTAGCGGCATCAGGGTCAGCTATTTATTTATTTCATCATTTACTTAATCGAATTTTCTCCTTGTAGACTTTTCCCAGAAGGATAAAGGAACAGCAGTACAACCCCCCTTTGACACAGATTCTTTTTTTTCCACCATGCAGTGAAGTAGCCTCACTTACCCTGTTCTTTAGTGACACTTAAATGTCTAAATAATTGAATGTCAGACATAATAAGTGTTTCAGTGGCTATATACCAAGCACATGGCTGGTGTGGGGTGGGGTGCGGTGGTTTTTGGGGTCCTGTCAAACACCAACACAGATTCCTAGTAGGTGATTTGAGTAACTTTGTTGAACAGTTTCTGGTGTCTGAACCTAACGGTGTCACATTTCAGATCAGCTAATGAATGGAAACACAAGGTTGATCCTTGTGCATTTGAAGAAAAGAGAACGAATAGGTTTCTGAGAAACTTCTGCGTAGTGAGAGCACTTTAGACTTTCCTGTCTATACACATTTTCACTTGGAGCGCTGGCTGAGCTCTGAAAACACACACACACACATGCATTAGCAACAGGGGAGCTGGGGTGTACCTACCAGCTCTGACCCAGCGCTCTGTGAACAAAGAGCTCCTTAAGGAAGGCCAGAAAGCATGAAACAGGGAAGCTTGTCGCCAAGACTTCGGTGCAGCTCTTATTAGCCCCTGATGCAGCTTTTTAAGACATCTTTCGTTTTGTGCAAGCCTCGCTTCATGTCTCATCCACAGCCCGCCTCCACTGCCTTGAAGTGACAACTATATCTGAGGCATGTAAACAATTCAGTAGAAATGCATGAAAACGCATTTCCCTCTTTGTTAGTGTCACTGGCAAACATGTCAGGCGCAGTGTTTGACTGTGTGTGTGTGGGTGATTCGCCTTTGTTCTGCGGCTCAGCTGTTGGGAAGCAGAGAGAGAGAGACAGACAGGCAGAGAGAAAGAGAAAATGGGGAGACCCTTTCCCGCTGTCTTTTGCAGATGTGTCTCAGACTTAAGCACTGATCACAAATGGCTTGTCAGCCTGACACCCTCCTGTGTTTCTCTCCTCTTTCCTACCAGAGTGTGTTTGCGAGCAGGTAAACGACGTGCTGCTGGTGCTGTGTCAGACAGAATCGCTTCATACAGGTTTATAATACTTTTCTGTGCCTAAGTTGCCATCCTATCATTCTTTTCCGTCTGTCATGCCACTCTTCCACATGCAGTCCACACGCTCGCTCCGTTGCCACTGAGCGATTCTCAGGAGGCAGCTCTCGCCCGGTGCTAATGAGAAGTGCATGTCGAACAACTCCATAAACCTGCTCTGTAAGAGCGGCGCGCTGCTGGGACGAAGCCAGACTGCAAGAGCCCACTGGTTCTGTAGCCAGTCTGTACCGAGTTATGGGCTTTTAATGAGATGCTTTAAACACATCGCAACGCCTGAGTCTTACCACAGCGTGGTTAGAGGAGAGCTCACAGAAATGAGCTTAGAGACAGATTCAAGTTCCATCATAAGCCAAATTCCTGTTATTTATGCGATGGAGGACAGAAAGCACACATACACACACACACACACACACACACACTAGTTAAAACAGAGCCTGAACCAAAAAGTGAGAATGAACAAAAAATGGGAATGATCAGAATTATACAGAAAACATAAAGTTTTTTGGGCATTCATTTTAATCGGCAAGTTTATCATTTATTACTAACCTTTGCCCTTAAATCTTGGCAGTGTAAAGGACGGTTTCAGTGATGGGTGGTAGGCAATATTTGTTTTACTAAATATAAACGACCTTTATTACTCACAGATTAGTTTATGAATATAACAGATCACACTGTGATTTTATTTAGTATATTTGCTTTGTATGTAAATCTGAAAGGGAGGCTCAGCTTGCAGAAACGGATCCTGCGAAATGTGGTGAAACTGTCTTTGTCTTGACAAAACCCAAGGGACTTGAGCCACCACAATTCAGAGAACGAATGGCTAATATATATTATACCAACATGACTATTTGGATGCCAAATTACTCAACCCCCCCCCTCCTCCCTTCCCCTCTCTCTCTCTCTCTCTCTCTCTCTCTCTCAGTGACGACCACATCATTAACAGGTATTGCGGTGGTCCACTGAAACAGCCCGTAAATCACGCTGTGAAATATGTGCTCAAGTGGGACAGCAGAGGTGAGATAAATGACGTTTTATTGAGGGGGCGCCCTGAAGTGAGCAGTGGGCCAGTCTTCCAGCCTCTGTATTTACTCCTCCGGCATAACGTCCCTGCTTTTCACCTACATATAAATCTGCCTCACTTGTGCATAACTTACACACACACACACAGCCAATCTAACCATGGACAAGAACAAGCATGGGCAATGCTATCAGCTTTACACAACTTCAACAAGAGAACTGCAAATGTATACTCATATAATTTAATAGCATTTTTTTTTGCTGCATTCAGGCTGGAAAATATCTGTGGCTGGACATTTTTATTAATGGACATTTAAGCGGATTGTGAAGTGATCTGAGTGATCGGACCTGCACATTAATCTATAGTCTATCATGGAGGATTTGTCAGATTGGTTAATATTGCCAAACAAAATTTTGATTTCAATGCAAATGTGTGTTGATATTATCCAAATCAGATGTTTAGAGTCATGCAGAATAGCATTGTAATGTCAGATTATGAAACAAAATAATTGTAACTAATAGTAGATACTCATGAATCATGATCAGTATGACCATACACATGAACTAACTCACTGTATTGCCTTTAACACTCATTTATTATTTGCTTATTCACTGTAATAGATATGTTTTAGTAACATGACTGATGCATACCTACAGTGAAATTAATAGGAAATGTATGTAGTTAGAAGGAAGAGGAATGTCAGGCTGGAGGCGCTGGCAGATCCTGGGGGTTTAAAGGGTTAAATAATGTAAACATGTAGTGATTTACTCTTTAAATAAAAAAAGAGTCTGGGTAAGAAAATATGTCACTAAGATTTCCTAGCTTAGTTCAAAATGACGGTACATTGAACTACAGGGCAGTTGGTCATTGTCAGCTGTGACACACACACACACACTCAGTGCTCACATATTGACTGCACACGATGTGCTAAATGTTCAGACTGTTGCTCTTTGGGTGTGTCAGGACTAAACAGCACCTGCTAATTACCCAATAGCTTCACACTTCCACTATACTAACTACACTAGTATACACACACACACAATGATGGGAATGCCTGCTTTATCTCCATAAGCCACAACTTAGCAATAGCTGGTGTATTTTTCAAGATCAGTCCATGCCATATAAACGGTATTCTGCTACTTTTCTTTACGTTAATAAGAGCAGGATAATTTAATCCGTGATATATTAAACAGACGCTAGTCCAGAGAAAGTATTTCTTTTTTTTTATCAATTATGGCAATCATAAATTAGTTCTGCAATTTAGTGTCATTCTTTGTGAGAATGTAAATACGAATACAGGCGTCGCTGATATTTTTTTTTCAATTCTTTTCCAAAGTTCAGATAATTTCCATTTATCCTGAATGAATGAAACTGTAATGAAATCAATGGAAGCTGGAAACTAATAAAAAATGCAGGTAATATAATGACTGGGAATCATTCAGAGATCTGATAGGAAATAAAAACAACAACTGTGTAACGCTCTTACTTAAATAAACCGTGGAACACGTATCATCTTATAAGACGTTTAGCCGTCAAGGCTTTAGGACCTGACTTTCCTTGCTGTTCTGATTTCCCGCATGACACACACACTTTCACACACAGAGAGATATTGCTCTTTGGGGGGAAAAGGCAGTATTTGTTCAAAGACTGTCTGCTCTTAGTTAACAGCATTCCACAGTAAATATACAGTGACTACGAATACATACAAAAAGTGGCAATGCACAAAATCCATTTCCTGACTACATGCAAAAAGATACAAGTGCAAGCATCCTGCACACACACACACTCTCACTGTAAGGTAAAATTTCAGCAGGACATTACAATAAAGCAATGTGCCAGACATGTTTGCCCTAGTGTGAACACACACCCTCGAAACATCAGTCATCTTAAATGCTTTCCCAGAGAAAGGATGTCATATTTAGACATGATTAGTTCCACATTCCCCTAAGGCACACTAAAGAACACAACCCCTAAACTCAATGCCGTGCAAACATATCATATGCCCAGAAACAAATAAACAAAAACACACACACATAACACACACACACACACACTTTTGATATTTCCTGATCCTTCATCAAATCTGACAGTTACTCTGAAACTGTTTTCTTAATATACGTTAATGCCTTACCTGTTTTGTCATGGAGTCAATCAGTCGTACATAGAAGTCTTGTTCCGTCCTTATGCCTGTGTGCAAAAGAAATAGGTCAAACTGAACAAATACAAAAACAAATACAAACACAAACACACAGCCAGATTTCCATAACAGATACAATTACAGGGGGGGGTGTAAGGGCACATAGGTGAGATTAAAATCCCTACAGACCATGACATACTTTTAAAGTCACCTAAATTATATTTAGACATAGTAGACTGTGTTAATTAATTAAACCATTTCTGCTTAGCGGAATGGACTTACATTTTTGTTTTGTAAAAAATAAAAAATAAAAGATGAATAAAAAGTAGGCCAGAAACGTACAACAAAGTGCTAAAATGAAATTTATACCTAGATGAAATTTGGTAGAAATTTCATCATGGGATTATTTGGAGTAAATGAGGGATATTATATATAATATATATTAAAACAGCTCGTTTAGGATTAAGGGAAAAATAAACGGTGAATTTACGTCTGTAGTATTTTAGAAGACGTAAACAGAAATTCTTTTCCCCGGTTACCATAAGGCATAAAAACGCTGAAAACAGCGAGGCCACAAAAATAAATAACGCGACTAGATTATTCACTTTCTAATTCAGTGTGAGCCATGTTATTTAATGGATTACAAACACGTAGGATTTCTGAAGCCTATATCTGTGATTTTATGCAGTTATGTACTGATGTGAAGTAATCTGGAGCGGGATACTGACACTCTAAAGTCACGTGTTGAAAAATTATATACAAAATTATATATAAAATTATATTATAGTCCTCTCTCTAAAAGTAAATCAAAATGATTTATTATTATTATTATTTATTATTATTATTATTATTATTATTTATTGTTGTAATTATTATTATTATTATTATTTATGTTGTTGATTATGATGATATGATGGTTGGCAATAAGAATAAGAGTAATAAGAAGAATAAGAAGTTACAGGTTTGTGCTTACCGTTACTGTAGAGGAGCTGCAGTTTGTAATGAATCCCATTGTTTGTCTTTTCACCGCTCGGTTCCTACACAAATAAATGTATTTATTAGCAAAAGCAGCCGATTTCCTCATTCCTGAAGTTCCAAGTGAAAAGCTCCCACTAAACCCATTTTAACCGCCAGCCAAGAACATATCTGCTCCAGTGTTCCTAAATCAACATTACATTACAGCGTGCTGTTAATTATTCGGTCCCAGTTACTCAGCTGCATTAGTTACTCAGTGACTCAATTACCAAAATCCAAACGGCACAGAGATATTAGGAGATATTAGAGAATGCAGCCTATTAGACTATTAGAAGCACTTTATTTTAAATAAAGCCTATATGGAATCACATATTACAGCATAATTAAAGACCCAATCCAATCCACGGCACAGCCGGCTCTTGTTATTATTATTAATATATTAATAAATTATAATAATGATTATGATTATTATGATTATTATTTTCATACAAATGAATTCCCGGGATGTCCTTTATTAAAAATATTCAGCGGCGGTCTTTATTAAAACATTGCACTGTGACCCGTTCATTCAGCGCACCTCGCTTACATTTACAGAGATCTATTTATTAAAATGGTTTGAAAGCAGCTTTTATTACAGGCTATTTAAAAAAAACGAATGTGAAGTTGCCTGATAAATCAATGCTGACAAACCGAGTCAGCCTGCAGATCAGAGAATAAACCTTCAGAATAAATAATTGAATAGGAAGCAATGTAATAATGTTAAAGCCGGAGAAAAGGCGCTGTTACAGCCGTGTAGTACAGTCTAGTCTAGTCTCCTTCATTCATGCTACTCATTTAGAGTTGGGACTCTCTCTGGTCTTGCACCTTTAACTTCTTTTAATATGTAAACGATAGGTGGTGCAAAATGTGTATCATATCATATTTATGTTTTTATGTTGTGATGGAGAGATCAAGAATAAGGGCAGTATTTTAAATAATTGGATATT
>JAOVVG010000050.1:26444048-26454331 GCA_028566375.1 Leptodoras nelsoni | reverse complement strand
ATGTTTGGAGATTCAACTATACGCCAGTGGTTTGAATACCTCATTGCATTTGTTCCTAGTAAGAGAAAGTTATTAGAATATTAATTATCTCTTTCTGAGCAACCTTTCCTCTTCATTTTGAGCAAAGTCAATCATTTTTCAAGTTTTATCAATTTTTCTCTCATGATTTTCTCCCCACTTTCTGCCTGCCACAGATCTGAAACAGATGAATCTCTACACTTCTAAGACAATGGGGCCATTTATGGCTGTGGACAGCCAGAACAACATTATGGTCAGCTACCGCTGCCATGGACCACCAATCTTTTTTCCTATACTCTTCTCTTCTGAGCTGCGCTATGTAGCAAATGAGCTGGACAGGATCGAGGGTGGGCCAAACACTGTGGTTCTTATAAGTGTGGGGGCACATTTTAACAGCTTTCCTGTTCAGGTATATATAAGGCGCCTCCGGAACATCCGCAAAGCAGTGGTGCAGCTGCTGAACCGTGAACCAGCTACTTTAGTGGTGATCCGCACTGCCAATCTGAGGAAACTGACCTTACCGATCAGCCTGTCAAACAGTGACTGGTTCACTCTGCAGCAGGATGCTGTACTGCATACTATGTTCCAAGGACTTAACATACAGATGCTGGATGCCTGGGAGATGACACTGGCCCACCACCTACCCCATGATCTACATCCACCCCGTGACATTGTCAAAAATATGGTTGATCTGATCCTGTCCCATATCTGTCCAGTTGGAAAACCATAAGCATACTTAATGGCATCAATCACTCTACAATAGTTTGGTGTGCTGTTTGTGTGATATTCACCAGAAACATTCCCACAGTAAAAGATACACGATGAATCCATCTTAGCTGAATCAGACCTCTCAGGTGGTGGACGAACCTGTTTTAGTTTTCAGGTTGATCAATCCCTGACTTAGGGTAGAATAAAAAGTGGTTCATATTTACTGCATTTTTATTTTAATGGTGATTGTTGGCATTGTGAATTTTGTGATCTCCCCCACACATAGTGGTAGCATGATGCTCTGGGATGGCTTTTCAGAAAGAGGATTTGTTATTCTTGTTGGCATCAAGAGCAACATGTATGAAGCCAAATGTAAACTAAGTCATGAAAAGAACCTGTTGCAGTCTGTGTCTAGGACAAATGTTTATATCCTAGCAAGACATTGAAAGTTTGTTTTTGGAATGGCCAAATCAAAGACTGAAAATCAGTGGCATGGCTTGAAAAAACTGCTTTCCACCCACATTCACATTTCTCTACAAGAATAAAAATTATGCTGTCACTTATCAAGCCACCTCTTCATACAGCTCACAGACCACATGTCAACAGGGCAGCATATCTCTGCTCTATGGTCCTAAATTGCCTAGTTCTGTTTGTAGCTTTCTAGCACAACACATTCTAAAATGCTAGTTACATCTGTTGTACATACACTATAAAGACAAAAGTGTTCTGACACACATCTCAATTAATCAATTAATTCAGGTGTTTCATGGAGTCACATTGCCACAGGTGTATAAAGTTACTCAAGGTACACAGCAGGGTCGCTGATTGCAAACTGAGTTGTTTTTCAGGAGTTGGAAAAGGCCCCTTAGTTCCAATGAAGGGAAATGTTAAGGCTTCAGCATACCAGACATTTTGGACAATTGTATGCTTCCAACTTTGTGGGAACAATTTGGGGGTGGCCCTTATCTGTTCCTGCATGACTGTGCACAAAGCAAGGTCCATAAAGGCACTTGATCTCAGTGCTGCCTTTGATATCATTGACCATAAAATTCTGACAGACAGATTTGGGTTGTACTCTCAGGAACAGTCCTAAAGTGGTTTGGTTCATACCTGCAAGGCAGGAACTACTTTGTATAAATAGAACATTATATTTCTGAGAATGTGCCAGTGACCTGTGGTGCCCCCCAGGGTTCTATTCTTGGTACACTCTTATTTAATCTAAATATCCTCTTTTACAAGACTATGGGCTGTCCTTTTGCCTTTATTAAGAATTTGGTGAACTGAACAAATCAGGGCTTGAAATGGAGGTAAAACACAGTTACTAAAACAATGAATTACCTTGCATTAGTTTAAGGGTCTCATTTAATTGATGCAAATACTTGGTAACATTCTCATTCTGTGACAGATTATATGACAAATATCAATAAAATACTGTAGTTAGTGACCTGTTACTAGTTAAGAGTTAAGAAGCCTAGTTAAGAGTTCTGTAGTAGTATCAATTGATCCTGCAAATAAATAATTTCGTAAAGATAAATTCTTGCTATTTAATTTTTTTTAAATAACCCAGCTAATCAATTAATTAATTAAAAAAAGATTGATAAAATGTTCATCACTACAACACAAATGTGATTTTATTATTTATTCTACATAGTTGCCATTCCTTGAACATCTGAAAATAGAATTACTTTGTAGTGTACTACTAGTAAGTATAGAATATTCATAAACTGATAACAGGTAGTAAAAATCCTTATGAGGACTTATGGGGTAAATCATAATGTAAATAATGATCTTTGGAGATCAACACATAAATTCACTACTACTGTAATTAAACACATCTGATATGAGTCATTCTTTGGCATAATCCTTTTGACAATACAGACAATAACAGCAAAAAAGTGGAACAGAGCCAAATGATCAAATGCTGGAAACCAATATATTTCTCTTGATGGAAATTTTCAACACATTACAGGCGTTTAGTTTGTTCCTACTGGCAGTAACAGTACAGAAATAGGGTTCCCTTTAATAGATACTAGATACCATTACTTAATAGATAATAGAAGATAATGCTGGAGAAAAATCATATAACAAACAAAGACTGGACAAATAGACTGGAGTGTACAACCAATACAGTGCAGAGTTAATCATGGAGTGGAATAAAATGTATACTTATCTTTAAAAAAATATTTTTAATGTGCTAATTTTGGGGACTGCCTCCACTGGTTTTTAGCTTCAGCATTTAATGAATTATGCAGGCAGACTCTCTGTCACTTGCAAACAGGGAGAGGTCTTAATTTCAACCAGCCAAAAGTCTAGATAAAGAGAAGGAAAAAATATATTATGAATATAAAAGCATGGTAGATGTTGAGCTGAGGCATGATGTTGATATGTTGCTCCCTCTGAGAGGTACAAAAGAGAAGCTAGCAGTGAGAGAAACTACACATCCTGAACCATCATAGCCTCCTTTGGCCATGTGTAAGAGTCCAGTGTAAAGGAGTCATAGTCAGGGCTGTAGACATGTGACAACACAAAGGCTTCTTTATCTTTGGGCTCTGGATACCATGAAGCAATATCATGTTTATAAGCATAATCCACAATCTGAAAGAGAAGCACAAGAGTGGAAGATTAAGGGGAGATAAATGTTCAGATATTTAGTTTGTATAGTTAACTACTCACAAAACATTTTAATTTTTTAAAATTAGTTAGGCTTACTTGTAGTTCAATTCCAATGGCAGTTACTAATGTGGGGGAGTAAACATGTTGCTTCCTCCAAGGAGTGCAGCAAGTGTATCATTAAAAAAATGCTGCATAAGCAACTTAACATGCTTAAGATAAGATAATAAGGTAAAACATTATTGATCCCAATGGGAGACAAATGAGGTGGCTAATTCCTTTATATTGTACATGAGTTAGCAATGTCTGATTGGATAGAGCAGTGAGGGGGGGAAAGGCCATCCTTCCCACCCAAAGAGCAGGGTCAATTATGTTCTCTTGGACGCCAATTCACTAATGGCCAGGAACTATTGTCAGGAACTGTTTAGGGCATTTGGCCACGGTTGTAATTTCAAATCCCGGAATCATCAAGTTGCCATTGTTGCACCCTTGAACAAGTTGCTTAACCCTCGACTGCACAGTTGTATCCTCTCTCAAGTATAAGTTTAGACCACAGTGCCAGTCCAGAGCACTCAGGGTTCAGTTTAAAAAAAAAAAAAAAAAAAAAAAAAAAAAAAAAAAAAAAAAAAAAGTTTGGCCAACAGATTATAACCACATGCAAGATACAATTGACACCAAGATAAATCATTCCCACCTTTTCTGTGGCAGCAAACAACAAAATTCAAGTGAAAAACTAATAGGAACATCTTAAGTTGGAAAAAAAGGAAAAGGACAATAACCTGGTTGCACACATTTGCATACCCTTTTACAATGTGGCATCTGACTTCTCAGAATGAACTAATCACATTCAAACGCATACTTAAAAGTATTTATCATACATGTGTCATCAATTAAATGATTTTGATTAACCCCAAATAAATAAATATCAGCTGATTCTGTAGTATGTTGCTTTCATGTGAAAGCTGAAGCCATGGTCTACAAAGAGCTTACAAAACATGGACTTGAGGTCACTGTCACAAATATCAATCAGGACAGGAGGACAAAAGAATTTCCAAAGCATGTACCATGGAATACTGTGAATGCCATCATCAAGTGGAGAAAACTGGGCACCAATTGGACATCCCATTAGAAGAGACCTACAGCAACATCACAGGAGCTGCAGGAACATATGGAAAGTACTGCTCACTACCTTTCTCATCTCATATTCTTCAAATGTCTGGTATGTGGGGTAGGGTGGCTAGGCAGAAGCCTTTTTTCATGGGAAAAAGTCAACACCTGCCTAAAAGTTTGCCAAAATGTGTTGTGGTTTTATGAGACAAGGTAGAACATTTTGGGCATAATAAAGGTACAACTATGGTTGGTGTCAAAAAACAGCTGGTACTGAAGTATTAGTTAAGGGTGTGCACCTAGATTACTGTGATTTTATTCTTTTTCCCCTAAAGTGTTTCTATTAACATTTCACTTGAAAGTTGTCGGCTTCTGTATCATGTTAAAGATGGGACAATATCCAATTACTTGTCTTGGTTTCATTTGGTATATCATCAAAACCTGCATTGTTAACAGGGGTGTGACTTGTTAGATACACTGTAACTGCAATGTTCTATAATTGCATGTGGGTTAGTGTATTAAAAATAGCTTACTATAATTTATAGATGCTCAGGTTGAAGACATAGGAAAAAATGGAGTTAAACTGCAAGGAAAGTTGCAAAATGAGTTCCTGTCACTAACCTTCACGGCTATCTTGAAGGACACTTCTCTGATTGTGTTGAGAGGGGGGTATAATCTGCCTTCAGCCAGATGTTCCTCTGTAACCATGTCTGCTATTGCCTGATACACACATCAACAGCTGTATTCAGTCTGATGTCTTTACAGTGTGATATGTCTGATCATTTTATTTAAAATGCATATTTACCTCTGCCGTGGTAAGGAAAATATCATCCGATATATGACGCACCCCACAGGTAATGACGCCAAGTGCAACACCAGGGAACACATAAGCGTTGTTACCTTGGCCTGGGTAGAAAGTGCGTCCATCTGGAAGAGTCACCTTCTTGAAAGGGCTACCACTGGCAAAGATTCCACGACCCTGACAACAGTCAGTTTATACATGTTTGATATGAGAAAGTGCAATGTTACAAGGAGCAGGCTATCATAATCATGTCATAAAACATATGATCAATGTGCCCTTTATCTCTAAATTCCATCAGCATGTACTTTGACTCTTTAAGACAGTGTGAGATCTAGCAGGTCTGTGCTACCTCTGTGAGTGTGTAACACTGCTCTGCAGTGCACTCTGCTTTGCTGGTGGGATTGCTGAGAGCAAATATAATGGGCCTCTCATTGAAGGACGCCATGTCCTTTATAATCGTCTCTGTAAATGCTCCACTAATGGCTGCAACACCTGCACAAAGAAAATCAAAATACGTACTTTCAGTTATGGAAATGTTTATTACCTGTGAACCATGTTCTCTTTATGTAAAAATAAATAACCTGTGAATGGCCTTACACATTCTGTTCACTAAACATTAACTAATCGTGTTCAGTTTTCTGAATGCAGTCCTGTACAGTATAGTGCATAGTTACCAATAATAGCTGTAGGCTTAATGGTTTTCACCACTTCCTCCAGTGTCTTTATATGAGGATGCTCATGGGCAAACTCTTCCTTCTCATGGTTCAGGTGACTTCTGCCCTGAAAGGCACAAACCATATATAACCATACATATAATTTAAATCATATAATTAACTTCTACCCCTTAATTAAACCACCATAAAGATCCACTTCGAGGCAGGGAGTAGGACGGCAGACACATCTTAGCGTGATGATAATAGAAGCATGTATGCAGACTTCTTAGAGGGCTACCTAACTAACAGTTACCTTAACAATTAGTCCTTTAGAGTCCACCATCCAGATCTTCTTGACAGCATCAGCATGGGACACTCCCTCCTTAGCCATTGCCATGGTAAGCAAATGAGCAATGCCCATAGCAGCCTGACCACATGATTAACAAAAAACATTAAACTTAATCAAAATGGCTGAATCCAACATAATTAGATTAATCAACATAATTAGATAATTAGATTCTGCTGCTTCTAACATGAGTAGTAAAGAAATCTCAGGTGGTTAACTTCAGAAGACAAATGTTACATGTTCTCATGCATTTACATGCATTTCGTCTAAAACAGTACCTCCCCTGCTCCTTGAAAGACAAAAGTGTGATCGGACACTTTGTTTTTGATGATCTTCAGAGCAGCAAGGACGCCAGCAACAGCCACCGATGCTGTTCCTGAAAGGGTAATATTTTATTTAGTAATTAATTTTTTTCAAGCACTGATTTCTGAATTACACTATTTAGATCTGAGATTTGAACCCTGGATGTCATCGTTGAAGGTGCAGTAACGGTTGCGGAACTTGTTAAGAATGCGGAAAGCATTGCTGTTGGCAAAATCCTCAAACTGAATCAGACAGTTCATCCCATACCTGCAACCAAGACCAGTGTTAATGATTTTCTAAGCTATCAACTTTCAGATCGGACACTTTGAAAGGCTTGATACTTACTTGTCTGTGACAGCCTGCATGAACTCATCAATGAGGTCATCATATTCTTTTCCTCTCACCCGTTTGTGCTTCAGTCCAATGTACAAGGGATCATTCAAAAGAGTCTGACCAGAAGAGATATCCAGACACATTCGAATGTGTTCCGAAACATTGATAGATCATCCTATGTGATTTTTCTTTGATTAAATTTCATAATTTGCTTGAAATTGATAAGCTGGACCAGTACACGGACACTGAAGCTAAAGCTGAAGCTGAATAAATACCATGATGAGCAAAAGCACTATGTACCTCGTTGTCAGTACCCACATCCAGCAGCACAGGCAGGCATTGCTGAGGGTGCACTCCTCCACAGGCTGTGTAGAGAGCCAACTTGCCCACTGGAATACCCATTCCATAGCTACCCAGGTCTCCAAGCCCCAGGATCCTCTCACCATCAGTTACCACAATGGCCTAATACAACACACACACGCACACACAAACATGAAATAACTGAAAATGCCCCATCATCCCTCTATATTTAGTCTTTTTATACACATTAACACCTTGATGTTCTCTTCTGGCCATGAGTTCAACATGGTGGCTATGTGGCCCTTATCATGAATGGTAATAAACAGTCCTCTGGAAGACACAAATAGAACCATTATTAGTGAATTGCCATATATAATACAGTCCAATTAAATGCAACATATGTGTCAGTGTACACAGAATTATATTTGTGATGTGTCTAACCGTGGTCTCCTGAATGCCAGGCCGTACTGCTGGCAGGCCAGTCCCACAGTGGGAGTGTAAACAATAGGCATATACTCCTCAATGTCTGAGGTCAACAGACGATAAAACAGCTTCTCGTTCCTGTCCTGCAGGGTCATCAGCAAAATGTATCTGAAAAAGTAAAAAAAAAAAAAAATGTATTAATTATCCTTTGTGTCTAGTACATAAAACTAAATAGGTGTGTGTTCAGGGGGTAGTCCAGAAACAAAAAGAAAAGAAGCTGCAGTGTGAATGAGACACAAACTAGGAACTTCTCCAGGAATTGTGTAGTTCTCATTCAGTTCAAAAGGTTCAGGAACTTAAGTTGAAAGACACCTAATATTTATTAAAGTGGTATGTGATGTTTGTATTTAACACATTTTAATAAAAAAATTACTTGTCAAGGGGGTTGGTACGTGTCTCGTAGCTCTTCATGACACGGAGCACTTGGACATCTTGAGAGAGAAAGCATGGAGGCAGAAGGCCGTGGATGCCCAGCTGAAGCCTCTCCTCCAGAGTAAACGCCATTCCCTGTAAGTCCAGAAGCACAGTACAAAGAATCCCAACTGCAAAACATTGTTGCCACAAGACAAACAACCCACTCACCCCATTATCTGCTTCACATAGTACTCGCACTGCTTTCGGGTCTGTCTCTAATTCTGGGAAGGCATCCACCAGCATGGAAACACACACCAAATACTGAGTCTATTTATTTCAGACCAATGGAAATTCTGTCTCACGGTCCCACCCCTGTTACACTGCCTACTCACACTCACTCTCATTTTCTCTCTCGCATGCTCACTCTCTTTCTCACACTCTCTAGCACTCTCTCTCACTCTGACTCTCTCTATACTATGTGGATCTGACTGACCTTGTTTTTTTTTATTATTCTTTTTGTCTTTCAGCAAAATCCTGCTTCTTGCTTCAAAAGCAAAATAGAGAGACAAAAACATTTTAAGAGATTAGTCCAGGCCACAGTTATGAAAAACAATGAGTCATATCCTGTAGCAGTACTCCCATTTCTTCTTAGTGGATCGAGGAAATTCTCTTAAACTCACTGATTTAGTTCAGGGCTCCTAAACTCACTGATTTAGTTTAGTGCTCCTAAACTCACTGATTTAGTTCAGTGCTCCTAAACTCACTGATTTAGTTCAGTGCTCCTAAACTCACTGATTTAGTTCAGTGCTCCTAAACTCACTGATTTAGTTCACTGATTTAGTTCAGGGTGCTTTGGCATGTGAATTTATTTTAGATCTAATGGTCTTATGACCTACTTCAGACACAATCTAGTTTTAGATGTATTTTAAAAATTTTCTCCATTGTTCTCTATTGTTTGAGCATGTAACCATGGCTTTAAATTTGTACTTGTTAGTTAATAACTAGGTGGCTCTAACACTAGCAAGCACCAGCATTAGTCTCTGTCCTTTCAGATTATGATTTCTTACAGAATTTCCAAGTACTCTAAATTATATTGTTGCTCCTTTAATTCTTTGCACTTTTAGGGAAATTGTTCCGGAAAAAAGTGTCTGCCAAACATATTATACCACTGTATATCAGATTACGAGAATCTGGATGATGTATCAAAATACAAAAGCAATAGTGGTAGTGCTATTAAAACTCATATCACAGTTCAGAAAGAAAAAAGAGAAAGAGAAAGCAAACTCTGCTTTCTCTTCTGTAAACGCTCATAAAAGCTTATCACTGCTTTAATAAGCTGCATTTATTGCACCTTGTCTATCAGCACTTCAGTTTCCTTAGAAGCCTTTTTTCATGTGATGCACATGGTACTTTGATGTATGACTTCAATCAGAGCATCAGCACCCTGCTTTGGCTGTACAAGCAAGCATGTGAACTCATTACCTTATTGAAGTGGGGGTTCCTTGTGATGTCATAACCTCGCTTTTTGGTTACAACAGTAGGCCTGGAGTTGGCAGCTGAGTGGCACACTCTCTGTGCACCTAGCACTGACCTGGTGATTCCATGACCCACAGGAAAGGCTGAAGGAGTGCTGTTGGCCAACATGCAGATGGAGTGGGTGGACTGTCTGCACAGGGACAGCACACTCTTACCGGAGAAAGAGTTCATGTTTCCTAAAGAGAGAGCATGGAAAGAATGTAGGTCGACATTTGGCCGTGCATCATCGTCAAAACGCTATGACTAGGGCTGCATCCTTGCTGCTTTCATTTGGACACAACAGTGCACCTCGTAGGGGTTAGAAGCCATTACTTCATATACAGTACACTTCAACTATGTAAGGAGTATGCAAACATGTTTATGAAAGCAGAAACGGGTGTTTCCTAAACAATAGAGCACTACAGTATGCACTTCGGTTGTGCCTTTTAAAGCGTCCTTGGGCTTAAGAAAACCGCCATATAAACTTTCAAATATAAATATAAATCATTATCATTACTATTACTTGTACTAGCATTATTATTTATAGGGATATAGGTATACAAAAGGCGCAATAAGTGTAGCGGCTATCGGGTTTTTCAGTTAGAGCTGCTAGCGCTGATAATAAACACAACCACTCAGAAAAATAACAAGCGAACACACCTGAGATCGCCTTCCTTCTATCCTGTGTAACAGCTTAGAACTGCATATGATTTTAGACAGAGCTTACTTCCCGTCTGTTGTTTACCGATGA
>JAOVVG010000050.1:26403886-26414921 GCA_028566375.1 Leptodoras nelsoni | reverse complement strand
TACTGAATTAAAGGTGTGTCTAAACTTTTGACTGGTACTGTATTTATACATATGTTCAGGCCAGTAGATATATATTAGCATTGTATGTAATCAGTGGAGTCCAAACTTTATATTGTGCTTTGTAGTGGGGTATAACAGTGACATTTGAATGAGATCTTCATGAATACATGACAAACACATAATTTTTCATCTAATAATTAAACCAAAAATAACAGAAGTTACTGCAGAAGTTAAAGCATATGAAATTACAAGCCAAACCATCATTGCAATGTCATCATAATGCATAATAGAATTTTTAAATACACTTAAAATTAATGAAAAATGTAACTACCAACTTCCAAAGTGTATGAGCTTCTTGGGTATCATCCTTACAATTACTCATTGAAGGTCTTGACAAACATTTATCTGGCCATTGTAACGGTCATAGAGCTGAAGATCTCCCTAATGATCAAGGCGATCAGTAGATCTATAATGATCTTGGCGCTCATAGCGATCTCTCTGGTCACTATAGTGGTCCTGGTGGTCGCCATGACGGTATCTGTGGTTGTCATGGAGAACCTGGCGATCATCATAATCTTCTCTATGGTCATCATAATAATTTCTGTCATCATCATAGCGGTTCTGGCTGTAGTGACCTCTGCCTTCGTCATAGCGATCATGTGGGTTACCATAACGATCTCTAGGATCTCTGTAATGTTCTTGCCGATTATGGTAACGATCTCTGGGATCATCAAAGCGATCCTGCCGATTATCATAACGATCTCTGCGATCGGCATAGTCATCCCTGCGCTCATCATAGCGATTTTGCCTTTCATCATATTGATCCCTGAGATCATCGTATTGACTTCTGCGATTATCATAATGTTGCTGGTCATTGTATTGCTGGTTGCTGTCATCATAACGTTCCTTGCGGCCTTCATTATGGCCTCTAGTGTAGATGTCCCTGCGATCATCATACCTCTCAGGACGCACATTTTCTTCATGATCATCATAATCAAACCGCCGATTGGAATTACGATCACTGTCCTTTTCACCCTTTGTCTCATACCTCTCTCTCTGGTCAATGCGGCCTTCAATACTAGTCTTCCTTACATCTCCAGAACCATCTTCCTGCTTCTCTTGATTCAGGGTGTCATGATATTCTATCACTGGAGGTCTAAATAAAAGAGATTTAATTAAGTGAAAATTGATTAAAACATTGGGATTACATTATCAAGGTCATAAGAATCTTTATGAAGAAATCTTACTCCATGGCAAATTCCTCTGGCTGCTGCTTGTCTCTACAGCAGCAGTAAATTATTAGTACAAGTACTGCAATTCCAGCAACACAGCCTCCAATGATTCCTGCTGTAGCTCCAATGTTCATTGTAGCTGCAAAGATCAGGTAGACATTAACATGGGTGGTAAGCACATTTGATGAAATGTAATAAAAATGTCTATGTTTCTATGATTTGGGGAAATGCAGCTCTGGACAGTTCTGTAAAGTAAAAAGAGAGCACTCACGTGGCATGACTGCCAAGGTGAGGTTGCACTTTGCAGAGCGAATCATATTGGATGATGTGCAAATGTAGTAACCTGATGTGTCCATGGACACATTGAACAGAGAAAGCACTCCATCCTCTGTAAAGGAGTTAAGAGAAATGTAATTATATCACAGTCTTATACATGCACAGTGGATATAAAACAAATACAGACCCCTGTTAAAAGTTTTCATAATGTAGAAAATGACGATAAATCATGTCAGCCCTCCACAGCCATACTCCAATGTCTAGTGGAAATGCTTATTATATTATAACTGCTATAGGAGACCTAAATCTGGAATAGGATATTCAAAAACCACAAAAGGATGTGATCATTTCTACCATATAGTGTGCATAATGCACCTGTTGCCAGTAATACAGCATTCAGTGATTTTGCATAAGAGAGTACCAACGTAGCACATCCTTATTTGGCAATGTTACTGCACTCATCCTTGAAAAAAAAACTCCAAATCTATGAAATTGCAAATCTATGAAATGCCAAATGTATATAACACTTTTCAAGCCATTCCGCAGGTTTTTATGGGATTTAAACCTGGGGTCTGGCTGGTTAACTCCAAAACATTGATTGTTCTCTTCTGAAATCATTTCTTAACTTGGATTTGTGATCTGGATTGTCATCATGCCAGAAGATAAAATGTTTCTTCATGTCAGTCAAGAGACTGGTAGTTGGAGCTATGCATTTTCCCTCTGTGGGGCCACAATCCCAGCTGAAGAAAAACAGCTCCATAGAATGATGCTGTCACCACCATGCTTCTTTGTGCATGTGGTATTCTTTGGGTGATAAGTTGAGCAAGGCCCTTAACCTTCACCTACTCAGCTGTGTAAATGAGCTAAGTGTAAGTCGCGCTGGATAAGGGCATCTGCCAAATGCCATAAATATAAATGTAAATATTACAGTTCTAATGTGATTGCTTTTTCAATGTGAATTTTTTTATGAAGTAAAAAGAGTTTACTTATAAATAAATATATATATATTTCCATTGTTTGACAGTTGTAGTAAATTAAACATGGCACTTTATAAAAGCAAACACATACTCTCAGTGGTTTTGGGTGGAAATGATCTTGGGTTGTTTTTGACATCATAGCTCTGCCACTGGTAGGTGGGAATCGGGGAGCCCTCTTCAGAGACACAGGTCAGGCTGATATTTTGTCCATACTCGGTAGTGCCTTTAATCTTACATACAGGATCTGATGGTGCAACTGTCAAACAGAAACAAACAACACAGTATACATGTGGTTATGTCAGAGAAACATGTCCTCTTCATAACTACAGTGTAGTGAGCACAATGCTGCAAAAGCAGCTATTATATTGATTACATGATAATATGATTAATAGGTTCTCACCCAGGACCACAAGAGATGTTGTATCTGATGTTTGTCCCTCTGTATCACCAGGAATCTGGACAAGACATTTGATGCGTCTGCTTTCTCGCAAGGTGACTTGCTTCAGTAATAGTTTTGACACCTTTTGATTCACATCACCTTCAATCAGGGCTTTACCTTCATACATTGCACTGATATCTACATGGTTATCATCGGAATAGTAGGTCCCAAAAGAAATCTGTATTACAAGGGAAGGGAAACAAATTGTTTTAATATTTGAAAAGCACATTTATTTCACTGTGTATACATATCAGGAAAGGAAAAGTTTAAGAACAGGAAAGCATTATTTATATAATTTCCACAATGTCTTTTACAGCTTAGGACAGCATGTCATACCCCTTCATCATCAAATGATCCGTCAGGATCACCGGTCCATGAGATGACAATGAGCCGGTTGACAGGATTTTTAGGCTGAAAAGTGCATGTTATGATCACTTCGTCACCTCGGGCAACTTCATATGTGGACTGTGGAATGCTAACTTGCAATCCAAGAGTAGAAGAAATCACTATACAAAACACAAACCACACAGCAAATGATTTATTCATTCATCTTCACTAACCAGATTCCCAGAAAAAATGTTTATAAAAAATACAAACAATCTACTGATTCAGGTGCACACACAACATCATTTTTTAAGAATAGAAAACAGAAGAACCAGAATATCCACAAAACAGAAGATAATAAGGATACATGGTAGTCTTCTTACTTTGTGCAGGTATGTACTACTGTTCAAAATTGCACTAAATTACAATATTATAAGTGAATTTTGTATTCAAGTTTTTTTTATTCTTGTTTCTGTGAAACAAGTTCAAGAGACCAACATATTTTTAAATGTACTTATTTTACAATACACAGATCTGGCACAACATTTTGACCACCACCTTTCTCTACACACATTGCCCATTTTCTCAGTTCCACTTACCATATAGCTGCACTTTGTAGTTCTACAATTACAGATTGTAGTATCTGTTTCTCTACATAATTTGTTAGTCCCCTTTACTCTGTTGTCCAGTGGTCAGGACCCCCACAGGACCACCACAGATCAGGTACTATTTGGGTGGTGGATCATTCTCAGCACTGTAGTGACACTGATGTGGTGGTGTTGTACTGATGTGAGTGGATCAGACACAGCAGTGCTGCTGGAGTTTTGAAACACTTTGTTCACTTACTGTGCACTCTATAAGACACATCCTCCATATTGCTCTATTCTGTATATTTAAAGTCAGAGACAGTAGCTCATCTGTTTGTGTTAGTCATCCTCTAATCCCTCATCAGTACTTACAGGATGCTGGTGACTGGACATTTTTGGTTGGTGGACTATTTTCAGTCCAAACATGACACTCCAGGAACACTGCTGTGTCTGATCCACTCACACCACTACAACACACACTAATACACCACCATCACATCAGTGTCACTGCAGTGTTGAGAATGATCCACCACCCAAATAGTACCTGATCTGTGCTGGTCCTCTGGAGGTCCTGACCATTAGAGAACAGAGTAAAGGGGACTAACAAAGTATATGGTAAGTGGAACTGAGAAAATGGACAATGAGTGTAGAGAAAGGAGGTGGCCATACTGTATATATGTATATTGTACAGTAGCTAGTAGGCCTTGGTCATTTTATCATGTCTACATAACAGATGTCACCTTGCAGGTATACACACTATGCATACAAAAGATGATCTCTAGTCTAGGTAAACCAACATATTGTGTGTAACAAATAAAGGGATTATTACAGCTAGCGTATGCTATTCTGGTGAAACTAGAAAAAATACGCTCGATTTTGAATGTATCCATCTGAAAAAAAATCACACCTCCCTCCAAAGCCATGCCTCAAAATTTCTGAAGGCCAAATCCATGAAAGTATCCTCATGTTTCATTCACATGTAATAAACACCTGTTACAGCAGCACAGTAAATCCTGTTATCACCTGTGTTATAGCTGTGATAAACAGACATTCTCTCAACTCCTCTCTCTCTCTCTCTCTCTCTCTCTCTCACACACACACACACAGCACAGCATAGCCAAGAAAATACTACAAATTGGAGGGCACAGAAAATTAAGTACTTCTTACAATTGGGACTTCTTCCACAAATATTCAGTAAATGTCTCCAAATAAATAATTCACATCAGCAATGATAAGAATTGTATATTTGCTTAATTAGCTCACTAGCTTTAACAACATGCCTGCCAAGCCTTGTGGAAGACTCCAGTTGGCAAATTTTGCAAGTAGGTAGGCATGTAGGTAGGTAGACAGATAGGCAGGGCATCCAGTTATTTAATTCAGACCAAATTAAATAATTGGATGTGCTTTTAACGATCCTGCTTCTGTCACAGATAACACTGTAATGACTTGATGACCGAAAAGATGACTTTTTTTGTGTCAGTGCACTTGATGTATTGATTGCTATGAGAATGTGTATTAAATGAATTAAAACATTCTGGTAGAATAAAATTGCATACTCTACCTTTAAGCAAGCACAGAGCTTTAAAACACAACAACTCCAATACACCCAAACAGACGCAACACACACACTACAGTGCTAGTGTTGCATTACAACATATAGGATACCTAAGTAATATTATATTTACAAAGTGCATCTGCAGCTAAATAAAGGTTTGCAACGAAGTGAGAAATTTAAATACAATATATTATTTGTAAAATGTATAGTCATGCAAAAGTAACTAAAATGACAGGTGTTTCAGTTTCATTGTCTAACCCCTGTATATATATATATATATACACACACACACAATATTCCAATTTATCATAATATATTATCAATGTGAAATTCATAAAGCATTTGCTCAAGGAACTTCTCCCTTTATTTGATTAGACACGCATTGTACTGGTTTCTCTTCTGTCAAAATACCTAGTCAGAACCAAAGTGTAGATTGTAATAATATATTCATTAATATGGTCTCTATTACTTAATAACAAAACTACAAATTGCATAAGAGTAATCATATACTAATAAAAACTTATATCTAATAATAAAATAATGACTATATTGTTTAGTCATAACTGTATATTTGAACATTACCTGCCATCAGTAGTATGCTGACTCCGTAAAATCTCAGTTTCCATGTATCCATTTGCTTGATTATTATAAACAAATGTAATTATTACTATTATTATTTTAAGGAATGAACAGTACAGATACTGGTTTGGTGTCTGCATACTTCCTTATGACTTGTAGGTCAACATGTGTGCTAATTAAAATGGCTCCATCTGCACACTAACCACACCTTTTTCACCCTTTGGACTTTCAGTGAATGTACGTATCTACTGTTCTATCTAACCATTGAAATATGTAAGTAGACATTACAGTGTTGTAAGCATATATAAATACACAACTGCTTTAAAGTTGAATCTGTATTGTCTGAAGGTACCAAGCTGTTAGATTGTTATGACTAATTATAATCACACAAAGTAGTAATGTCTTAAAACATATATATCAACAGCCTTTACACTGATACCCCAGCCCAAAAAACATGCAATCCAAAAAATTCCCCCACTGATGAGTGTGAGCCCTAATCTAGTGTGAAAACATAATGTGAAATCTAATATCAATGTGTGATTAACTAACTAACCTAACTACTTTATGGAAAACATGACATTAAACTCCTAATTAAACTTTGGTATTTGTTTATTTTGAGGATTTATTCTTATTATTGTTTTTAAGAAGGTGGTGAAATCAATGTAGAGTTGCCTAATTGTGTTGAAGGGACTTTGTTGGAGCTTCAAGAAAGACTCTGTAAACTGTGCCATGCCCATTTCTGACCAGCAGATGGCAATATAGCTTTAGCGTCATGAGGTTTTTCTTTAAACCAAATTATAACACCAGACTTAATCTGTGTTTAGAAAACTGGTCTTTAATTAAAAAATTTGGTTGAAGGTCAGACATTCAACATGTTTCAGAATAATGGATTTAACATTAGGACATTAGTATTAGGACTGATTATAAGTGTATAGAAGGATTTTATAATTACTGAAATAGAGTTATGGTTTAAGTGAACAGGTTTAGTTCACTTGGGCAAATTTATAAACTTATGAAACGTATACAACTTTATTAAAAGAATAAAAAGAAATGAAGAATTAATAATGTGTGAACTGCTTAATATAAAAAAAACCACCATAGTTACCTGCATGTTATAATTTGCAATTAATAAAGCAATGTAACTGAATGAATGAATTAATCTGCCTCAGGACAAACCTAATGCTGAGATTAAAGATTAAAGACCTAAATAGCGTTTAAACAACACTTCAGAGGGGACACCCTCCCACACCCTGAATCAATTATTAAAATCAGGAAAATGAGTGGAAAATGAAAGCTGAATGGAAAGTGATATTTTTTTTTTTGCTTTTATGCCCACATTTTATCATGGAATGCTAGCTTCCCAAAAGAATCTGATCCAGATTTGAATAGTATATATGTTCAGAAATATAGGTATCAAACTGTGACTTAAATGCTACCATGAAGGATGCCATCTTTTACCTTGGAACGTGCATGTGATGTACCTTTAATTAGGATTTGTAGCATGTGTAGCATTAAATGTATATCTGTGGTCCTCAAGGTCTATATACAAAGTCTATAATTATTTTTATATACTGTATTTTATACCATGCCAGCAACAAGGAAAACTGTAGTTCGGTACCTTTAGTTCTGATAGTGTATACTGTATCCCTAATGAGTGTCTGAGTTCATGATGGATATTACAAACCAACTGATGGACTTCTAGGAATCCAGAGACTTTAATAAAAGTATATATTCAATATATTCCAAATATCCTATTTTTTAAGGATCCGCATGGTCCATTAAAGATGTACCAGAGACCATTATTGAGTAGTTTGGCTCAGGGACTGCCATGGCATGGGGTCAGATTTTGCATTGTTGTTACTGTGGTGGATAATCACAACCCACAATTATCCATGATATTATATTTATTACATTTACATTCATGCCATTTGGCAGAAACCCTTATCCAGAGCGACTTACATTGATCGCATTTACCCAGCTGAGCGCTTGAAGGCTCAAGGGACAAGCGGTGGCAGCTTGTCTGTGGAGGGATTTGAGCTCATGACCTTCTGGTCAGTAGTCCAACATCTTAACCACTGAGCTACACTGTCCACTTATTATTGATTGACTGACTAATTATTGATTTCATACAACCTCTTTATTGTTGTCAGGGTTGTGGTGGTTCCGGAGCCTATCCCAGGATCGCTTGTATGAGGCAAAAGGATGAGATGCCAATCCATTACACCGCACTATGCACCATGCACACACTCCCGCCCACACACACTTACACTTTGAGGCAGTTTATCTTAATTATAAACCTACTGGTATGTTTTTGGGTGGGATGTGAGAGGATGGAGAATGGAGAACCCTGAGGAAACCCTTAGGGGCACATGGAAGCTCAGTATAGCTAGTCAAAGGTTACACATTGTTGTGATTCACAATGTTGTGATTATTTTATAGCAAGTAGTTTGAGAATCCTTGGACCAGTCTAGTCTAGTCCAGTCTATACAGCTTCTTATAATAAATAATTTCTGAAGGAAATTCAGTTACGACCTAATAATGATGTCAAATGTGCTGTTTGATTAATAAATAATCATTTCTAATAGATTCCTTCCATGCAGCATTAGAAAGCACAAGAAAAGACGGCATTTTCTTTCTTTCTTTTTTTGTTTAGAGTAGCCATTTGCTGTGAGTCTTGACGCCTTTTTGTCTATCATGGTATCGAAAGGGCCAGCTGCAACTTGATGAAATATTAACCGCGTAGCTGAGGAAATTCCCGGCGGTGTTTGAATATAATGACAAACGCGAGGCGAGTCGCTCTGCTTCAATGGGGCGCTACACTGGATTGTGTTTGTCTAGGGTTGGGATTTCACCTTAAATATTCAAAATGGCGGACGGAGGAGCAGCGAGTCAAGATGAGAGTTCAGGACCAGGTAATCATTACAGCATTTTACATATTCATATTCATATTCAAACACTCTTTCTCTCAAGCACGAAGCAAGAGCGTAAACAAGGCGCTGAGGGCCGTCGCCGCGTTGAGAGATCTGCAGCGGCTTATTTTCGCGCAGCATATCGGCGGATTAATTCAGTGTGTATGAGTGTGTATGTCTATGTGTGTGTGTGTGAGAGAGAGAGAGAGTGAGTGAGAGAGAGAGAGACGGGTTGAATCGGGGCTTTGCGCTGCGACGGTACATTAAAGCCAAAATGCGCGCTTTGTGTAATTAGAGCCGTGCTTAGTGCGCTACATATTCATACCGCCGCGGTGCAAACGCCATTTAGCATATTTTCTTAGTAATCGGCGGCATCCTGGGGAGCAGACCGAGTGTCAAGGCGAGCCTGGAGAAATTCAGTTATAAGTAGCTGAGCGGTGTGCTAAGAGGCTAATGCTAATACAGCTGCTTTGTGTAGCCTATTTGTTTTGCACGGTGCCGAAAGGTTTGCATATTCATTTAGTCGCAGTCACCCGGCGATCGCACGGAGTGTGTTTAGTCAAAGTGTGTGCCGTGTCGGGCGACTGGACGCCTGATTGTTTGGTGTGTATGTGTGTGTATGAGGTTGTGACTAATGGCTTTAGCGCAGCGTGATTTTTTTAGTGTCCATTCTGGTGCCTTTGTGCAGCCCCTCTTGTGCGTTATTCATGCGGGCCTGCTGGAGGAGAAAGCGTTCTTCAGCATATTCTATCAGCCCGGACACACACCGGGGCATGAAGAGCAAACCCCAGTCACACTTACACACCAGTCTTATACATAAACACCGCCCGATTAACATCACTTACACTTAAAGCTTTCTCAACGCGTGCCTTTGTTGCTATTTAATCATTTAAATATATATATATATTTATAACAGATATGGTCTGGAAATATTTAAATAAAATACTTGTAGGTAATTGTGCATAATTCGGGTATTTTCAGCCCCCGGTAGGAGGATCTGTGTGTAAACAATGATTTCTGTAGCTGTTTGAATCTCTTATGGACACTAGCGCGCGGCTGCAGCTATTATGCGCAGCTGTTCTCCCTGCTGCATATTTAGCAGGCCAGCTAGCGCTTTTGAATGGATTTAAATCAGGCTTTCCTCGGTCAAAAAGACACTTCTGTTTTCCAGTATTGTGGGGCACGATTCTCGGTGCTGTTCCAGTATAAGAATGGAAATAAATAATAATAATAATAGTAATAAAAAGCCCATGCAGGATATTTTCTGCGAGTCGCTCTTGGGGAAAGCGGGCGGTTTGGGCTGCCTGGGGGAGGCGTTTGTTTACCATGACAGAATGCATAAACCTCGGCTTTATTAGCACAGCGCCTCATTAGAAAGTCTAATTTTGGGAGGTGTCACGAAAATGTAAAAGAAGAAGAAGGCGCCCAGAGGAGACAGGAAGAAGCTACTTACTTTACAGCCCTGTGCCTTCTGTTATTTCCCACAGAGCCGAGTTCAGGCTTGAACACGCTACAACACGTTTCTCGGCAGATTGCTGTTTGCACGGCTGAGAAAAAGAGACCAGCTTTCTGAAAGGCAGCGTTTGAAGGCACTGTGCTGGATTTCCGAAACAAAGTGGCACTGAATGTACTAAAAGATTGAAAAAAAGGGTGCACTTTATCCTAAATTTATTACACAAATCTCAAAGGGCAAGCGCCAGCAGGCTGTGACAAGCGTGCAGAGTGGCGTGTAAAAGCTGGCCATTGTTTGTGTTGCCGTTATGAATCCTGCATAGTGAGCTAATGGGGTTTGGTGTGGAGGCTAATTTTAATACTGATAGGATTATGCACTAAAACAAAGCCTTATTTCCTTTATTATAAGTGTTGACTTTCTAAGAATATGAGCAAACCATTATATGAATATTCCCTAAAAATCCAAAATATCACTCTGTGTGCTCATGGCCTGAGATTTGATTGCTTTACTGGTGATATTCAGAGCTATCTCAAAATGAACACAGCTGAATCTTTTCCTCATTCTGCACTTGAAACTTGTATGTGTGAGTTAAAGCAATGGTTGTCCAACCAACTTTCTAAAACTGCTAAATCTGTAGCACACAGTCAGCGAGCTCATTCTGCTCAGATCAGCCCTAGCTCTTCCGCCATGGTTCGCAACCTCGG